>JAOUQV010000020.1:7369926-7389909 GCA_028565295.1 Aspidoras spilotus | reverse complement strand
TAAGAGCACAGTTTTGCTCAAAATATTGCAATGCACACAACATTATGGGTGGCACACCAGAGTTCAAAAGAGGACAAATTGTTGGTGCACGTCTTGCTGGCACGTCTTGTATCAAGATACATGTATCAAGGGGTGTTTTGGAGGAGCAAGTCAAGAAACGTTTTCCTCCAGAAGCATCACGTAGTGACCTGGCCACTATCCTGCAAGAAGAATAACTTAAAATCCCACTGACCACTGTGCAAGTATGTGTCAATCTCAAGACGAATTGACGCTGTATTGGCCGCAAAAGGAGGCCCTACACCATACTAATAAATTATTTTTCAGTTTCATTGTCTAACCCCTGTATGTGGTGCACAGCTGAATGGTGCACCTCAGTGATAAAGAACCTGTGCTTGAATCCCTTTTATTTATAAATATTAGCACTGCAGCATCCAAAAAGCACTCTCCAATAAACTCTGCATCAAAAAACGGTTTACTGTGGTTTCTTCTAGGTGTTCTGGTTTCCTCCCACGTTCCAAAAACATGCGCCTTGGGTTAATCAATGTCACTAAAGTGTGTGAATGTGTGTGACTGTGTGTGTGTGCGCACTAAGTGGATGTGGCTTCCTGCCACTAAATAAATATTTTTGCAGTCTATGCCTTGTTAAAAATTCAGCATTCAGAATCAGTCCTTTTATTCACATGAGCTGACATTTTGAGTGTTGATAGATACACGGGCACCTGCCATCTTCACATGCGTCCATGCATAAATAACAGAACTGCCTGTATGTTGTAAAGTAGTTTTCATTTACATTTCTTGTTTGTGAGTGACCACACATGGGCCAGACAGGAAGGGTCAACAGGCCATATGTGGTCTGGGTTACATTTTAGTGCTTCCCTGCTGCACAATAGTGAGCAGAAATTGTTTCAGTGTATTACTTAAAAACAGTCTAGTACGATCTTCTATTTAGAGAGATAAACTTTATATACTGGATATACTAGACTCGATCTATCTGTCAGTCCATCTGTCCATCTGCCTGTTTAAAAAACTTCAGTATTTTAATTACAGGTCAGTAGTGTTATTTTCCAGCTACAAAATTATATAGATTTTAGTCTACTTAAGTTGAACAGAGACATCTTAATCCAGTTAAAAAAACATATTTTGAAACAAATTCACACAGTATTTTTTTAGTAAAACTGAGATGATGTCATATTCCAGCATAAATGCAATAGTGTTAATCTATGCTGTATAACCTGAAAGAAAACTGAAAATCTGTACAACAATTTGTATTCGGTATACCAGAAAAACAGACACTCTTACTTCAGCTGTACTTCAATAGGTTTCTACAGCAAGGGGGAATAGAAACATCAGACAATTGAATATGTTGGGAAACACCGCCACCTGGGGGTGGCAAAGCATATTAGTTTCCCAATGGTATATTTGGTCCTTTGCATTTAACCCATCTGTGAAGTGAAACACGCAAATACACACACACAGGTGAAGTAAGCACACATGCCCGGAGCAGAATACAACAGAAAAAAATAACAGATTGCCATCTCTGAAGGACTTTATGCTACTTCAACAGAGCTACTAACATTGTTAAGGACCAAACACACCCTGGTCACCACAGCTTTTAACTGTTGCCTAACTATGGCCAAAACGTGCAACTGGTCCATATCTACACTAACCACAAAAACACACTGAACTCTCAGCTTACACCTGTACATCTCTGCAGATTCATAAGGATTTGCTTCTTATTTAATAATCTTATAACCTTTGTTATAGATTTGTCATTTGTTATTGGGCACTATGATTTGTATTATGCTTCATTAAACATTATATTGGCTGGCTCTTTAATTTCTTTTTATGCAGAAGCTTACAATGAGTCATTCACTCATTCATTTCTGTATCTGCTTACTCCTCATCTAGGTTACGGTGACCCAGTCGGCACCACAGTGCACAAAACAATAAGACAGGCGTGATATTTGATCATAATATTTTTGGACTGTTGAAGGAATCAACTCACCCGAAAAAGCCCACATGTGGACTACAGAGGTAAATTAACCTTGACCTTCTTGCTGTGAGGTGGCAGCCAAACCTTTTTTTACTGAAGGCAACATACAGAAACTTATATGAAAAACCAGTCACTAGACATGGGCTATATTTGTCAAAGACATACAACAAGTTGGCAAAAAGCATTCTGGAATTGTCTGATCTTGATTTTTGTCAGATTCGCCCTAGTGGATCTTTTAGACATAATGAAAATAGGCATGTTTGACCCATAGCACTAAGAACAGGAAAAGGAACACCCTACAAACTGTGAACAATGATGGTAACACAGGATTATGACCTAAATAAATATTTGTCAAGTTTGGTATAAAACGTTTATAAAAAATCTAAAGATGAAGAGGATTTACACCTTTAGATGAACCAAAGCATACAAAAACAAAAATGTCTTAACCAATGAAAGAATGGTCTAGCCAATATAAAATTTGTGAGATGACATGAAAAGTGCTATGCACAGCAAATTTCATTATATTTGGACATATTTGGAATGCTTTTACAGGGAAGAGGAATATGTTGGGAGGCACCGCCACCCCGAGGTGGCAAAGCATATTAGTTTTCCAACGGTATATTTGGTTTTCATGAGATCAGTAGCTATGTTGACATGTGCAAAATTTCTTAATCAGATTTAACATTTGAGGGATTAGAAATCGAATAATATGAATATGACGAGCTTACACATGCACCAAGCTTTTGTCAGAATAGCACCATTTTCACATGTGCAGTGGTTTAATTTCAATAAAACAAGCACATAAGAAGAAGTACTTCTGTCTGTGCTATAAACAAACCACCAATTGTCACATAGTCTGGTTAGTGGTTAGTGGATCTTTTAGACATAATACCCATAGGCATGTTTGATCCAAAAATACCACAACAAAAAGAACACATTATCAACCGTGAACAAAGATGGTGACACAGACTTATGTAAGAAATATAAGTCAAGTTTGATATAAAATGTTAATATAAAAGCCTTTGATAAAAATCTAAAGATGAAGAGGAATTACACCTTTAGGCCTGATAATGAATCAAAGCATGCAAAAACAAAAATGTTATACCCAATGAAAGAATATTCTATCCAAAGCCCAGATCAAATACAAAGTTTTTGAGGTCACATGAAAAATGCTGTGCACAGCAAATTTCATTGAATTATGACATATTTGGAATGCTTTTACAAGGAAGAGTGGGCAAAGATTGCTAGGATATACCATGCTGATAGACTCATATCAAACCAGAGCATCCTGGCAAAAAAATCTTTAAATGGCTGAACATAAAAGGATTTACAATTTTACCCTAGGTATTTACGCTAAAGGCTAACTGAGTTATCCAGGCTGCACAATGTGTTTACATCTTAAAGAAATATATTAAAATTAACTACTTTACAAAAATTAAAACTACTTTACAGTAACTGTCTTAAGGTGAGGACAAATATTTCAGTGAATAGGTGGATATCAGCCTGATAATCTGATAGTTGTCCAACTAATAGCTCAATCGGAATACATGCATGGGGTCATTCCAGTTAAAAATCCGTTAAAAATCAGATTAAAAAAATATAATAGCTGTGTAAATACCTGTATCCAATTACTTTTACAAATGGATAGTTTATCTACATGCGTCTTACATTAATATTGCTTCCACTATATGTGTGAATTCCATCAGATCAACTCTTTCCAACTGATCTTTATTGCAAACATTCATCCAAAAGTTTCTAGTCATCGGCATTAGGATTGGCAACGAGCTTATGTGCCTCGGGATGCTGCAGAACCTGACAAGCATCTCTTGCTTCTTCAATTAACAAGTGCATCTGAAGCATTTGATTTCCTGATATAGTGTACATACACTATATTTCCAAAAGTATTCGCTTGACTGCTATGACTCAAATTTGGGCTAATCCATAGGGTTTAATATAACGTCGGTCCACCTTTTGCATCTAAAACAGCTTCAACTCTTCTCGGAAGGGTGTCCACAAAGTTTAGGAGTGTGTTTATATGATTTTTTTTACCATTCTTACAGAAACGCATTTGTGAAGTCACACACTGATGTTGAACGAGAAGGCCTGGCTTTCAGTCTCAGCACTAATTCATTCCAAAGATTTTCTATCGGGCAGGCCAGTCAAGTTCATCCACACCAGACAAAGTCATCAATGTCTTTATGGATCTTGCTTTGTGCACTGGTGCACAGTCATGTTTAAAGAGGAAGGGGCCAGCTCCAAAGTGTTCCCGCAAAGTTGGAGGCATAGAATTGGCCAAAATGTGTTGGTATGCTGAAGCATTCATACACCTGTGGCCATAGAAGTGATTAGAACACCTGATTTAACACTTTCATAATCATTTGAATAAGAGGGACATCCAGACATGTGCAAGTGTGTGAAAATCAAGAGCAAGAGATAGACAACTGACTGAGTGACTGATATCTAAGTTAGGCATTAGCCAAGGCACAGCGCAAGCCATATCTCATTAAGATTTGCATAAAATCAAGATTTGTTCAAGATTTGTGCTAGAGATTCTGAGATTTTAAAGGCCTGTGTAGATTTAATTTGCATGTGTGATCCATCATTTTTGGGGTCAACTGTTAAGGGTTGCGGACGTCTCAATTCTTCAGATCTATGTGACCGCTAACTATAAAACTGTACAGAAGCAGTACGATCATTGGTAAAATTGTGATGTGTATGAAAGATGTTTATTTGAAGGCCAATAAAATTATTTTCTTTTGTGGTTTCTCTTTTGTAACAATCACCATACCATTTGTCCACAATACTGGATGTAGTAATAACTAGGAAAGCGGAATATTCATCTTTTTTATATCTTTTTTCAATTAGCAGTGTAGTAAACAATGTTCCATTTTTAAATGCATTATACAGAAATAAAATTAAATCGAATTAAATGTGTAGAATCAACATTAGAATTGACTTATTTTTCATACGTGTTTCTGAATAAGTGAGATTACTTTATTACTAAAAGCAAAGCCTGCAATGTGTCTGTCGTGTTTTCTAACTGCCGCTCCTTCTGATCAAAACAGAAATACAGAAAAAATAATCATTCAACTTTTCAGAAGAGCACCACCATGTGGTGGAGCCTAGTAATGCCATACGGAAGCAGATCATCTGATTGTCCACATGGTGGCAGCAAACACCACAACTATTGGGTATTATATAAATAAACGCGCACTACACACTGAATAGCCAGGGAATTCAAAATAATTTTCGGCTTGAAAAATGCCTTTAATTCCAAACGATTTAAATTCCCTAAACAGGGTGTTGGCACTTCAAGGTCCCAGGTCAAATGTTCTGGCATGGCTGTTGGCCTGTTTGCACTATTGGGTGTTGTTGTTCAGGGTGGCGTGGGGCCAGTTTCTGCTGGGTCTCAGACACCGCCGCTATCCTCCCTCTCTCTTCTGCTGGTTTGGGCATGCAGTTGTTATTGGAATGTGTGGCCCTGGGTCTTTGTTGCTCCTAGAGGGCTGCAGACGGCCCAGGTCTGCTGGGTCTTTATCTGCCTCTGGTTTTTGAGGAATGTTGTTGTGGCTTTCCATCGTCTTTGTTAAGTACATTTAATGTCAGTAACAAACACCACAACAAAACAAGATTGTTGGTTTGAGTAGCTAAGTTTATTCTCATGCGTATTTAATTATTTCTTTATTATTTCTTCCTTTACCAGGTACTCTATATACTTTTATTTACAGGTGCAGCTGTTGGTGAACCAAAGTGTTTTTTTATTTGTACTCTGTTCTCTCTGTCAACAAACTCTGGCATTGCCATATAATGTGTGTAAAAGTACAGGCATATTAGGTGGTAGATGGTATATGTGGTAGACATATATATATATATATATATGAGATATATCATTTGTCCTATGCTAGTAATACTAGTAATAATAATACATTCAATTTATATAGTGCCATTCAAGGAACCTAAGGACACTTTACATTAAACAATAAACACATACATCAAAGGCAAGAAACCTTAATTTAATTTAAGAGATGAGAGATTTGAAGTGTGGAAGTGAAGAGTAGGAGCGAAGAGAAGATGGGAGAGAGTTCAACAGAGTGGGGGCAGCCACAATAATGATCTGCCACCCAAGGAGGACAGCCTAAATCTAGGTATGACCAGCAGGCCAGCAGGCCAGCATCAGAGGAATTAAGTAAGCACAGGGGAGTGTTGGGGGGTCAGCAGAAGAAAGAGACAGACCGGGACAAGTTACCAATAACATAAATTAATCAATAAAGTAAAATGATAAACAATAAAAAGAGAAACTTAATGAGAATCTATAGCGCTCACCTTGGAAAAGCAAATAGGTTAGGCACATAAGTGCATTCAGTCCGTAGTTCTCTTTACAAAGCTGTTAGACATGACAGGCTTAAAAGAAAGAATAAAGAAAGAATTTGTATGAGCCTGATGTACTTCTAACAACACCAAATAAAAACCTAGCTGGTGCATTCAATGCTTAAGCCCTTGTCATATCATATCATACACCGTCATCGCTTCTCTGTGGTTTGCTGCACAGATGTGCTCTGTGGGATAGGGACACACTGATGTCAGCTATAATTTAGAAACTCCAGTTAACAAAGAGGACGTTTTTGTTCCCTTACATTTTTAATCATGTTCATATATATTTTCAGGGACACCAGTGACAACACGGTATAGGTATTACCAAAATAAAACCAAGTCAGACACAAAATGCGAAAAGCTAGACTTTTGTATACTTTGCATAAATATGCACACTTTGCATAAAAACAGAAATATATAATAAGTGATTCAGTGACTCCTAAGTGATTCATTATCTATGTTTGTTCATTAGGACCTAATCAAGTCTCTCCAAAATGCATGCATACAGAATACTGTAAGATGTTTTCCTATTCATGCATTTAATGCTTTGCTAATTTCAAGGCCTTTTTTTCAAAATAATACAATGTATCTATTATAATATAACAGTGACAAATTAAAGACAAATTGAAGAAGGTAACAACATCAGGAACAACATTTTTCTTTCCCAGTATACAACAATTCTATAGTGTTACAAAAGCCTCCGTTATAAATACAGTATATGGTGCCTTCATCCTATAGAGGAGTTAGTCTTAAATTGCCTAGATTAGCAGAAGTGAATAATCGAGGTAAAGCCTCTTGCTCACTTTCTCTCTGTCACAGCTGTCTGCCACTGACTTTACTCACCTATGATCAATAGCTGTTTTATAATTATGCCCATTATACTTTTTTTTATTTGTTTCACTGTGCTCCTAAATATAACTCTGATTTGCAGCGTGGCAATACAGCTAACCTACTTCACTTGACTGCTGTATGAGTTAGATGCACATATTTAATGCATAATTTGTATCTCTCATTGCATCTACAGTTATAATTCATAGCATTGAAAAAGAAAATCCATTAGATGATAACATTTACATAAAAAATAAAGCCTTGTGCTGTACAGAGAATCACATACAATCGTCGATAAAGTGCCTTAACTGTTGATCTGCCAATTGAACATGAGAAAGGCAACATTTACCAGTTTGAGTTAACAGAGTGACCGGAGTGACTTTGACCATGAGCAAATAGTTTGAGACCAAACATGTGTTACCAGTGTTTCAGCAACAGCTGCTGATGTGATTACCACGGTAACCATAGATAAACATACACCAGAGGGTGACACAACTATGTGAGGAAAACTTAAGGAGTTGCTGCAGCATACAATACATAGGTCAATAATGTCTGTCACCTTGTGAAATCTGTTCACTGATATCTATGTGTTATAATTAATCAAAAAGGTGGACCAACCTATTATTAGCCAGGAATATCGATTCCACTGATTGTTCAGTATATTCTATTGCACAGACCAAAATATTACTGGAAATGCCAACTAATAAAATGTTTATTCCCTGCATTAAGATCTCATAATTTCAGAGACAATCCAAACCATTGCACTATAATTCTAACCACACAGATCCCTACTTTCACCGCCACTATTAAAAAACAGTTTATTTCAGTTTCCTGGTTTCCAATTTTGTACCTACTTGTACCAAAATTGAGCTATTTAAATAACTGTAAAATGAATCATATCACTTGAACCTATGTGGGTAAATGTGGGAAATATCTGTGTCAGTAAAAGTTATTTAAAAAAAAAGAATGTTGACGTCAGCCAAAAGTCAATTTATTTCTGACCTGTTGTAGTTGTATCAGTATTTTTACACTAACAACCAGGATCACCTTTCTAAGAGTACACACATAAAACTCAAGTAATATTAATCATATTGTGTATGTAATGGGAGACATATGATATTTAATTGCAAAACACACACATCTACATAGTATGATGCTGCCAGAAAAGTATTATATACTCCTGCAGACTGTCACACGCACACACACACACACACACACACACATAAGAGAAACAGAGAGACAGATTGAGAGAAGGAGAGAAGCAAGCATGTTCCCACACACCAGCCACAAACACATACAGCTTTAAACAAAGGTACCATTTTCCTCAGGAAGGGTCAGCAGTTGCCTCCATCAGACAGGCACTTGTTCTTGGTTCGAATGCTTCCCAATCTCAGGGTTGGCCACTTTGCCACCTAAATTCCACCCCCACCTAACCATCCAAGGCCTGACCAGTCTGAAGACAAGCACCTTATTGTTTCTAAACCCTAATAAATGACAACTATCTTTTATAACCATTCTAAATACACACAAGATAAACAAAAAGAGAGTCAGGGACATTATTTATATACTGCTCTAGCCATTCCTTTATACTATTTTCAGGTGATTGAAGACATGTCAAAATACAATAGACTAAAACTATCATGTGTCAGCAAAACAAAGATTAATTGTTATTACCGATATGGTTAATGAAACATAATTCAGTACCGAGAATCTACAGCAATGTTTGATTGAATTATTATAAACATCTCTTAGAATGATAATGAAAAGCTCTTAAGCATATATTGCCCAATATTGCTAATATTGATCATATACTATTATTGTAAATGAATTCCATGCATTTTTAAGAGAGCACAGACAGTGGCAAAAATTGGGCATACACATGTCAACCCATACCCGATGCAGGAGCTCGGGCAGTTCACCTCCTCTGTTCGACATGGATACACCATAACACCAGCTGCTGCGTGACCTCCGGCTACTTTGTTGAGAGCTCCTCCACTCTTGATGTACTTGTGATATCATGTGATATCATAACAGTCCACAAGTACAGGTGTTGCTGAAACACTGAAACCACATTATTTACGATATTTCCATCCAGCTCTTCCTCCATTATTCAAGTAATTTTGTTTATCCACAGCTGGCAAATGTTGTCAACGAAGGTAACCACGAAGTGAGCGCACCTTCTCAGTAATCATATAACAACTGCTTGGTGTTCCTAAAGTGATACTTTTTTTAAATAATTGTTATTTATTATTTTATACTCCTAACAGTGAATATGGCCATCTTTGTTTTTATTCTATCAGTGTTGATTAATCGCTCAGAAGCTGATGAAAGACTGAAGACATTTTCCCATTTGTGTGAAACATTGAACCCAGGAAGTCATCATAATACACCCATTGTAGATGCAGGTAATACAATTTTGGTGCATTTATAGGTCCTGAAAAGAAACAGTTCGCAAGATTACGAGATTAAATGAGAGGAACGGGCCGGATTTAACCTGTAAGCCTTGAGTTTGCCACCTGTGTGCTATGCCATATCATCAGTATGTCTCAGTCATGCTGAACATTTCACAGCTAACAGTTAATAACAAAATTATTAAAACATTATGTTAATTCTTACTCCACCAGGCTGGAGAACTAATGAGGTGTGTGTGAATTGTACAAATAGTAAGACCAAAGCATTTAAGCCATACTAATTAAAGAAATATTCTGCCTCTAGCTTGTTTTGCTGTTGACTCCAGATAGAGGCGTTTATGCCTTTAATTATGAATAAATTACAAAATCCTGCAAGCTGCATGCTCAAGACACTGCGTCCGATTCAAACCACTGTTTAGCAGTTATAAAATCTATGCTAGCAATAAACTAACCCCTGTATACACTCATACTCCATCCATCATCACCTGATACCAGATTTAAATAAAATTAGATAGAATGTCTAGTCGATGTATTTACTATACTGGATCAAAAGAAGCTTCAAAAGCTACGCTCATAATATTTTAGCGAAAAACTGAATGATATTTTCAGCTAGACACATGTAGAGAAGTGTTATATATTTACACTACAATGTACAGTAAACAGTCCGTGAATTAGGAATAGCTGGCATATGGTGACTGAGCAAGTGGACTAATTGAAGGTTACTTTACAATCAGCTCTCGTATAAGGTTTTCATCTGCTCAAGTCGAGGGCAGTATTAATTAGTTATCGATGAACATGTCTTTGGTGACTAAAAACGTGGGCAGATATTTGGAACTGAACATGTAGGCTTTTCTTATAAATCAGGATCACTGATGTACCATATGTGGCCAGCCACCCAAAAGGCAGAGCTAGTAGAACTAGCAGAGCTGCTGCACTAAGCATCAAACTTGCCTATGGAGCATGTTTGCTATGTTTCCCAGTCTGTTCCCCAGTGTCTGTACGACATAAATCATTAAAATATGGGCTAAGCGGTTATTAGCCAGGTGTTCCTAATTCTTATTTTTAAAGCCTGGTCAGAATAAAATAGCACCATCAACACTGTAAGATAGCTAGATAAACTAGTTTTAAGACAAAAACGAGACTGGGAGCATAACCAATTACTATTACTATTACTCAGAATAACTTTTAATATGAGCATTTCTAGTAGGGAAATGTTGAATTTTACGATGAATAGTCTGATTAGGGTCTACTCCACATTACTCAGAATGGCTAGTTCCTACTGAGGATGGACATATGGACTTGTTTTCTGTTCACACACCCTCACTATTACAAACAGAGAGACTATCCCTACAGACTGTTTGATCTGTGTTCACCCAAATGACGATGGGATTACCTTCTAAGTCTGGTTACTCTTAAGGTTTCTAAGGGAGTTTTGCTTGCTACTGTCACCATCTGGCTTGCTCATGAGAGATAAAATGTAACTTACATAAATGATGATATCCTGTATTTACTTTCTGAGTTATATTGTAAAAATTGCTATAGAAATAAAATTGATTGAAATGAATCTTTTTACTCATTGGCACATATACATATATATAGATATAGAACTAGAACTGCACTAGTTTAAATTAAGTTCATTAAGATCTCTGAGTGCAAACAGCTGCAATGTACTCAGTTGTATGTAATATTTTGTGGTCAAGGAAACAGCACCCAACCAAGTAACCCAACCCCGATGTGGCTTACCACAGCTGTATCACATAACACCAAAGCAAAGTTCTTTAGCATGACCACTACTCTCTACTCAGTCCTTTTTTTGACCCTTGCAGACCACCCAAATCATACCAAAATCACATCCCTCAAATATTTTCTACTCAATGTTCTGTGTGTATAAAACCTTGAAGTACCTAATTCAGCACAGCTTTGGAACTCGGCACAGATGTTTCTTAAAACCACGGCTGATGTGCATTCCTGCACTCTATACATAGTCACGTCCCACTTTCCAGCTGAAAGCATTACGAGAGAACGAGGAAGATGAAAGCCGGGTGACTCAAGTGTAAGGAAGAGGGGTTACAAAAAGGGCTCAGTGTTTTATCAGTGCATGTTTGTGGTCACAAAATCTGTCTTTGTTTCAGCCCGAGGGGCGCTGATAAAGGAATTCTAGTGTCGGGGGGCCTTTGACCAAGTTTATTTGACACTTCAGCTCCTTTTGTTAAAGCAAGTGTCTCACCATAAATACCCGCCATGCGAGCCATTTGCCATGTGACAGAGAGTCCCTCTTCAGTGGAGAAAGGGGGTCTTGTTCAAAAACCATTTTATTTGGGGGAAAGGGGGATTGGTGTACATAAAGAAGACAAGATTGCCCTGTTCTTTATATAGGCACATACAGGGGTCTCTGTCCACAGCATTGACAATAGAGGGGGTACAGAAGGGAACGGCAGAATCTTTGTCAGGGTCTTAAGACATGTCTTTTCCTGTTTTAGTCATGTCCAGTTACTTAACATTCCTCTTTTTCCCAATGGCATGAGAGGAATCCTGTTTAGATTGATCTCTCACCCGCATTAAGCTTAAGACTTTATATAATTTGTATAAAAATTAGCAATTTGTTTAAAGCTGTTATTATATTTAAGAATAAATGATCATTACTTTAAACCAGGTAATGCATTAACTTCATTAATTTTCAATAAAGCATTAATTTCAATATGTACAGCAAACTAGCAAATACCTTATCCCACTATCATGCATTCATTTGGTTATATGGAAAATGTAATAGTTTTAATATTTCAAGAAAATAGAGTGAAATGTGTATAAATTTGTTACTAGCTGGTTTCCAAGAGACAGCTTGCCTGTCTTTAGGAGGCTATTCAACTTAATTGTTCCAGAGAATAGAGTGGGTGTGGGTTTGGATATTCCCACTAGTCAATGCCTAACGCCTTTTAGTCAGAAAAAAAAGGCCTAATGGTGTAGTCTTAAGAGAGCTGGGTGGGCCGGGTGGGGTCTGTAAGAGCAGAACATTAATACAGATCTTGTTCTTGTGAGAATGCTTACTTTCCAATAAAAGCAGCAGCTTTGCCAACACACAGTTCCATCATTGCTTTTCTTGTTCCAAAATATACTGCACACCATCTACTCCAGCTACAAGACCATTTCAATAATGAACCCATTCCACTCTCTGCATAAATGTTGCTCTGGCCTCTCTACAGAGGTTACAAATTGAGCTGAAAGAAAGACAAATTGGCAGTACAAGCAACCTTCTGTTACTTTATGTTATTTTAATCCCCCCTTAGTGGTGTCACTGTCTGCAAGGTGTTAGATCACACAGAATGTAAATATTTAAATACAACAGTATGCATATACAAATGTTCTATAATCATGACATACAGAATCCTTGATTACAACACTTTTATTTCAGTACTAAACAGATTTCTGAAGGTTTTTCTGCCGCTCTGTGACAATATTTGATACACTGATGTACAAGTCGTTTTTTATAAACCTGCTCAAATGATTTGAACAATAGTGCGCATGGGGCAAACTGGTATCATTTAAACACCCTCTGCATGAAATATTTGCTTATATAGATATGGAAAGCAAACCATGCACACAATGTTATCTATATTCATATAGCATTCACACACAGAAAGAACCCACAACCATACAGGTGTTTTAAGAGCTACCTGCACTTGATATTCTTTTTAAAATTGCTGCAACATGTAAGAATAAAGGGCAATACATTCAAAGCTTTTGCTTTCTGTGATATTTCTAGAATCACACTGCTTAAGAGTAATTATGAAATATATAAATATATGTAATATATACTATTGTTTAGTTCCTTTTGGCCTATATATATAGGCAAGTCAATTTTCCCCATAATCCCTCAATATCTATAGACAGTGATGTAAATTTTGAATACTGAAAGTGATAGTATATCTGTGATTGGAATGCATTTTTATTTTTAAATTGATGAATGAATTTAACACTGTCAAAATCATTTTAATGATTCTGAAAAGTTCTGAGAGATGTCCTAGTCAGTAATTATGAATTAAATATAAACGTCCATTTTTTGATCTGTGTTTAAAAATGTAAAAAAGAAATATCATAGCAATTAAGGCTGTTATCAAAACGCACGCCTGTTGTTCTGTTAAATTACTTTTCAAGCTCAATTAACTCAAACGTTTGAGTGTCAACAGTTGACTTACTTTTGTCCTGAGGTGCTGCAAAAAGACAAACTACAAAAATTAAAGAAACGAACAAACCGTACACAGGTGTAAAGTTCAAGTAGCATAAAAGTTACATTAGGGTGATACTCCTACACCGTACCTGCTGCTGCTCTCTGCGATGTGACAGGCACAAACTGGTTTACTCCAGCACGAGTAACTTTCAAAGCTCTCTCTTCTTAAATGTAAATGATCCATAATCCGATTTACAAAATATCCCAAAATAAACCGAAATCCTAGGTAATCGCGGGCATTCCAGATTCGGCGCGTGCTTCTTTAGATATCCGTGACGTGCGTGGACATCCCGGGAATGCCAGCGCACATCCATCCTTATGCCGGATCGAAAGAGACCGGACTGTGTATTCTGTTGAGTTTCCAGGAATGAACAGTATGCCAAGTGTAAAAACATCCGCAAATCCAAAAAGCATTTTATTATAACACGATTTTGTAAACGTGTTGAAAATTCATCCACGTGCGCATTGGTTCCGGCTGTAGAATTATTATTATTTTTATATCCACACCTTAGAAGATATCCGTATATTAAATGAAACCCCAAAAGTATTACCGTACGGCGTGTAGACTTCGGGTAACCCTAATATAAAATCCAGCCGTTGCTGTGTTAGTGTGTGTGCTCCTTTAGGTCCGCGATGTGACAGATGTAGAGAACGCAGCACCGACTCTTCCCCTTGTTCCGCCTGCACTCGAATGCAGCGCTCAGGAAATCCCTCTCATTACACACTACTGCACGTCAAACCATCTGCAACCCCACCTGACTCACGAGCTGCAGTGCATGCTGGGTAATGGAGTTTCCATAAAGGTTACATAGTATACAGGTTACTTTGCTCTCTTTTTCTGTCTATATAAATTAAACGATCACTGAATTAGAAACACCTCCTAATAACATGTTGATTTTTAACAGCATGCAGTCATTGGGGACCAGACTTCAACTGATGGCAAACCTACTCCATATGCAACTTTACTCGTGCCCACTGCAGGAGCTACACCAGCCTCAATATTGCAGTGTTCGCCAAACAAATTGTTGGCCACTGTGTGATCTTCAGGTCTATTTTTGTTGATGGTTTTTCCCCTTATTGGTAAACATGTGTTATCTCTGTCTATGGCCAAGTACTGTCTAACTATAGCTAGTAAATGTTGCTTTTTGCAATATTTCAATATAGATATAGATATATATGCTTGTGTATATGTATATTAGTAATGGCCATGGGGGTCCATTGCGTGTGAGGCTCTCGCCTAAACACTGTTGAGTAAGATAATTATCAGCTGTCGTAACAGTGAGAGAGAAGAGTGTCGGCACTTTGAATCACCTTCCCATGAATGCAGTGCTTGTTTCTCTTACCTCATTTGTCTTACTCACCTCCAGGCCTGCTTTTTATTTCAGGAATCTGAAAGTCTGAAACAGTGGGAGGAAAACCATGGCTGGATTTCTGGCACTGGATTCGAAGCACGGCTGTGCTGCACAAAACTAATATTACTGACACTAATACTAATAATAATTAGTTTTTCATATAGCAACCTTCATACAACATTAGTTCAAAGTGTTTTAAAGAATAATTGAATGGATGCAAAAAAAAATTAAAATAATAAAAAAGAAAGAATCAAATAATAAATTCATAATTAATTCTTAATTAAAATTAAATTAATAAATGGAAGAATCTAGTATAATTGCATTTCCAGTAATTTACATGATGTAGAAAATGCTAAAAAGGAAAGCATCAAATAAAGAATTAAAATTAAATGAATGAATCATTAAGAGAACAGATGTAAAGAATGAAATAAAAACTGAAAAAATAATAAGTGACTGGCCTTCAGATACTCAGGAAGTGATGCATGTATAAGTCCGGAACCTATGAGATATTTTGAAGGGAAATAGACATTGTTTTGCATAAAGCAATACTGGTTTTTTTTTTTATATGAACCATTGTCTTTTCTGTATAAAATTATTAGGCATCCACAATTCTATATGTTTTATGCAGTTTAAGAGTCGTCTGATAAAACTACACACACTTTGTGCCAGTGATATTTGAAACTGTTTCAGTCCTTTTGGCTGTTACCAATTAGGGGGTCACCACAGTCGGTTAATTGCCAGCATGACTGATTTGATACAAGTTTTATGCCAGATGCCCTTTCTAATGCAACATTCCTATTTTGAGGAACCTTTGGGTTGCAGCCTCATCCTGGGATTTGATCCCAGGTACTAATGTACTGGGAACATCACATGAGAAGGGAAAATTACAGTAGTCAGCTGAGCAAACTGGACTAGTTCAGTGGTAAAGCTTTGTAAAGTTCAGTGGTAAACCTTTGTAAAGGTGTTTTTATATATATGTTACATACAGTATACTGTAAGTCATAGAGTTCTTTTATTCCTTCATTGTAGGTAAATGCATTGACAAAGTTATCCATAATCTACTGTCTGAATGTACACCAACCAGAAACCTTTGGGTCAGCTGAGACATCCGAATTAAACTCAAAGTGTGAAAGACTCTGATTAGTGCAAAGCCAGATATAACTTCCAGAAGGCCATTGGAGTTCGAAAAAGGGCTAGTACAGTAGAATTCCAACTGATACCCAAACTCTGACCCCGGAGTCATGTAAAGTGGATTACAAGTGACAAACAGGGACATTTTAGTGTGTCACAAGATAAACATTTAAAGAAGCTAATTCAAAGGTTCTATTGTAACTGAAATTTTAGAGAAAATCTAAATTCGATTCATTTGAAATTTATTTCTATAGCTATTTACAATAAAGCGAATGAAAGGAAAAAAAAAGATAAGAGAAAGAAACATTCCACCAGAATGGAATCCAATCCTCATTTAACTCATCCTTATTTTTGAACATCCATACAAGTTAGATAAATGACACAAGCTCACATTATCACGATTACTTAAAAATAGTGTGGGTAATGCAAGTTCAATTTGACTCAGAATCACTTATACTTTGTACGCTTTGTTTATCATTCTGTATAAGGTAGGAAGGAGCTGCACAATCAGTAAGTGTTAGGGACAGGTTCATTGAATGATAGATTCATTTCAAAACTTTACAGGACAACTTACTCACAAAACTACTTTAACGGCTGAATATAGTTACCACAGAAGTACATCCAGCCTCAGGTATTATATGTAAGGTATGCACTGTATACATTATGTAAGGTATGTACTGTATACATTTCACTGCAATTAGCACTTAACATGACAACAACGGTTAACAAATTAAAAGGAGCAATGACTGAATAAATAGCCACATAACAGCAATTTAACTTGTATAAACAAGATTGAAGGTTAGTGTGACATTATTTAGATTATGAATTTCCCTTTGGAGCCAAAACTGTGAGTACTCAAGAGCTCTATGACATGGTGAGGGCAAAAGACTAGCCAACTCAAAGGATCTTATTGCCCTCAATATCTTATATTACTCAAATTTGAGTTGTGAATAACTCAATAATTGTGAGTTATCAAAACAATAATTGTAAATAATCATGATTAAATACATTCAATAATAAATAAATATTTTTTAATAGATATTTAACTTGTTAATTGTATTTTTAATAATCAAATTTCAATGATGTGCTGCATTCAATTTTATTTTTTATATTTTATTTTTATTTATATATATTTTCTTTATAAATATTCATATTTAGCCGAAAAGAATGATTGATAAGCATGTGGTATGCATTATGTTAGGCTTAAGTTGTTGACGGCAAATACCTATAGAATGAATTTTGTTATATGTACACACAGTAAGTAACTGGGTTTATAAGGATGTACTGGAAAGAAGCCAAATGTTAAGCAGTGGTAAATCATTTTTAAATTATTAAACACAATATATTTAAAAAAAATTAGCATTTAAAAAAAATCACACTTATTCGCTATTGAATTTTAATGCTACTACATTTGTAGTGTTCCTATTTTATTAGTGTAACTTTCATTCCATTATGAGATCCAGTACTTATTTTTAAAATCACTTCTCCTGGCACTTTTCCAGTACAATCCAGGAGTACCTGAGTTGCACGCGAGTCTGTCAGTTGCAGGTACATGATTGCTTGTATTTCCAGGTTCCATTACTTGTTGGGAGATTTCTGTGCACAGAGTTGCGTGACTAGAGCTCTGGATGAAAACACAAAGACATTCTTTTCAGCCATCTAAACCCCTTTATGGTAACTCAACAGCATTCCTGACTTGCATTCTTCAGGCACTACGCTGCTGTGAAGACTTTTTCCCCCATTTGTCTTACATGTTTGGTGTCCCTTAAGCATTCTGGGTCAGATTTATAGGCTCATTATATTGATTAATACAGACTAGATTAAAGTTGACAGAATAATCTTTTTAAATCACATGTTTTGCTCAGTATTTTTTAATAATGTGATTTTTACCCAAGCTGACATTTTCACCGTGGGCTTGGGTGCGATTTCTTGGGTTGTGGTGTGGTCAAAATTAATATTATATCTAAATCTTTATTTTATTTTTTCTTTATTTATATTTTATTTTACTTAACCTTATAGAGTTTATTTGTACTTTTTATTATTTTTATTTTATTGTTTCCCCTTTCTTTACATTATTTGTTTCTAATTTATTTCTACTATTTTTATTTTCCTTTACCAATGGAAATAATGGGTTGTCAGCGCTCACAACTGCCAAACTACAATGACTAGTTTGAGATGCAAGCATCACTACTAAGCCAAACAGTGAGTCTTAAGAAAACAAAAACAAATGAATTTATTGTGACAACATAGCCCCGTTCGAGGAAAAAAATTAATAAACTAAAAATATATAAAAATGCTTACTCTATCTTCCATGAGTGTGGGGAATGTGTGCTTTAGTCGGGAATGCTTAAACATGATAATCACTATCTGTACACAGGCTTTGGGGGGAGAAGTTGGCGCAGCTAGTTGACTGCTACAGAAGAAATCCGCAACCGAAGCTAAGATTACTACTTGATTTCACTTAATTTTTTTATATTATTTTACACTCACACCCACACTAAGACAATATGAAACACATTCACCACGTTATAGAGTTCAAGGCTTAACGTTTTTTTTCTATTTACAGGTTCTGACAAAAAGAGCACGCCAACGCCATCCGCGCCAAATTTGTTTATTATCATCCGATAGCACAGAGTTTGCATAAGGCAATGTACAATCATATCACACATTCAGCTGTTGCAGTGTGTAGAATGCAGAATGTTCAGCCAATCTTTCTCTGTCATTATTGATAATTATACTTGTAATAATTGCACTCTAATTAGAACCCTGATGGAGAATATATCAGTTTTAAAGGTGCACATCCAATCATTAGAGAGGGTTAGTGAAAATGATAGCAGTCCTGTTACGGTAAGGGAAAGTCTGAATGCCTTGTGTGGAGATATAAGTTCCTCCTCTCCGGCATTAGAGCCCTCGCAGAAAGTTGCATGGGTGATGACCTGGTGGCATATTCACAAAGCCAATGCTAACGCTGAGGATCGCCTACGAGAGCACTGCACCTCTCAAATTCACGTGTCCAACACGTTCGCCCTCCTCAGTGAGACTCCCGCTGAGAAACCTAAAAGAGCTCTGGTTATAGAAGACTCTATAGTAAGGCATGTGAAAGTAGCTAGGCCTTTAGGGGCACCAGCAGCATTAGTAAAGTGTTTACCGGAAGCCAGGGCGCCGAACATAGCAGGTAATCTTAGCATTTTATTCAAGCACAGGTTCTCTAAGACAGTTTTTCACACCTTTGCTAAAATTGTCAGTCAGGATTTAGGCCCCATCATAGCACAGAGACAGCGCTGGTTAAGGTTGTAAATGATTTGCTACTGGCCTCTGATCAGGGGTAAGTTTCCATGCTTATATTGCTTGACCTAAGTGCAACTTTTGACACCATTGATCATGCTTTTCTTCTTCATAGGCTAGATATGACTACACTACACTGACTGTTATCAGTTTGTAGATGTAAATGCCCACTATTCTATGAGCAGTAGGGTAAAGTTTGGTGTCGCTCAAGGTTCTGTCTTAGGCCCATTATTATTTTCTATATATATGCTACCTCTAATATTAATCGTAAACATGATATCAACTTTCACTGCCAATCCTGACGTCAGATACCAATTTACTCGAGTTGAGGAATGTGTGAAGGACATTAGACAGTGGATGTTAAACAATTTTCTTTTACTTAACTCT
>JAOUQV010000020.1:7345597-7369826 GCA_028565295.1 Aspidoras spilotus | reverse complement strand
TTGCTCAAAATATTGCAATGCACACAGCATTATGGGTGACATACCAGAGTTCAAAAGAGGACAAATTGTTGGTGCACTTCTGTGACCAAGACAGTAAGTCTTTGTGATGTATAAAGAGCCACGGTGTCCAGGGTAATGTCAGCATACCACCAAGAAGGATGAACCACATCGAACAGGATTAATTGTGGACGCAGGAGGAAGCTGTCTGAAAGGGATATTTAGGTGCTAACCCGGATTGTATCCAAAAAACATAAAACTACGGCTGCCCAAATCACGGGAGAATTAAATGTGCACCTCAACTCTCCTGTTTTCACCAGAACTGTCCATTGGGAGCTCCACAGTGTCAATATACACGGCCGGTCTGCTACAGCCAAACCTTTGGTCGTGCCAAAGCCAAACATCGGTTTCAATGTTGCAAGGAGCACAAATCTTGGGCTGTGGACAATGTAAAACATGCATTATTCTCTGATGAGTCCATCTTTACTGTTTTCCCTCCATCAAAAAAGAGAGTTACAAAAGCATTAAGTTTTTAACTTAAGTAAGACAATTTTAATTCCGAAACAACTAGCAGGTATGCCCTACAGTTTTTGCAGGAACTGCACTTTCTAGTTTGTTATTGCTATACTGTGTCTTAAAATACCTAACCTTAATAATTAGTGGACCAATTTATTGGTTATGGTTATATAAAAAACATATGAATATCAGCAAAGTTTAAATAGCATAATATTTAAGATATGAACATGTAAGTCAGCAGAAATTTAAATAAATTAAAACTTATCCAATTCACTTAAAAAAAAAATTGGCCAAAAACTCCACAATTTGCTTTGAAATACAAGCTGAATATTGTTCTTAAGGGTAAATAAGAATCTTAAAGGTCCTTAAGAAGATAATTACACCACTTACATGAAAGCGAGGAAAGGGTTTTATAGGGTGATCATGCTACTCATTTCCGCTTCAGACAGTGAGAGATGACCCCATGCTATAAGTTATCTATAACACAGGGTTCCATTCAGCCAGTCTGGAAACAAATGTTTCCATATGTGGTTTCGTGCCTCAATGATGGGTTTAGCAAAAGTGGAGGATAAGATTGCAGCAATTACTAAGCAAGCTTGGGTGTTTATGAGATCCAGCAAATATAAGTGCCAAAACAGCGCACATGTGGTTTTAACTTCTTATGTGAGAACACCATACTAGATACATTGTACTTTGTACACACACAGACACCTGTGCAGTTTTCCTCACTTTTTGGTTCACCATGTCATTTTAATTATTTGCTCTTCATCTGGCAGGTGTTCCAAAAACAGCATATTTGCTCAGCAAGAGAAATAGCAATGGTGGGCCAACATGTCTATTTCATTATAGAAATTTATGAATCTTGCTGTGGGAAATACCACATCTAAAAGAAAACAACATGCTGCAAAGCTGAAACAAAATGAATTCAATTAAAAATGAATGCAATAAAATCATCCTGCCTGTGAACCATGGTGGTTGTAATATCATGGTATGGGCCAGTTTTGTTGCACCTGGGTGTCATGCTTCCCCAACTCCTGAGCTCACACAGGGATTCTGAGAATGACAACTCCCAGCATGCCTTGACTTCATTAGTCAAGAAACGATGGCATTTCTGCACTACGTCACCAGAATACTAACTTGTCTCCGCTGTTTTTAGTAGTATATATAGAAATTGCTTGTGTCTAATTATCTGGCCTGCATTACATTGGGAAAGGGTATCTTTTTATTGTTGATGGAGAAATAAATTCTAAATTATACTCACAATTCCAGAAAGGACAATAGCCTTAAATAGCGAATTTGTTCTACCAGCAATGTCTAAAATGACAGTTTGCGTTTGGAAAATTTCAATGTCCTGACCCTAAATCAATAGTGATGTTGTGGGAAGACATGAAGCCAGATGTTTGTTCTTGTGTCAGCTGTAAGGGGAATTTAGTGACAGCAATTAGCCTACCACATGCTTTTGAGACTGGGAGGAATAGGAATAGGAATAGGAATAGGAATAGGATAGGATAGGATAGGATAGGATAGAACTTTATTGATCCCTTTGGGAGCGTTCCCTCAGGGAAATTATTTTTTCCAGCAGCATCATCATAGGACACACAGTACAGAATAAAGTAAAAGAGATAAAAGTAATAAGTAAAAATGTAATAAAAATAGAATATATATATATATATATATAAATAATAAATATATATATGTATATTTGATATGTATATATGTATATTTGAAAAAAAAAGGTTTAGGCAATAATTAATATTAACTTACCACTAACTACACGAAGCAGTCAAAGTTACAGTATACTGTATTTCACCCACTCTAAAACAATAAGAGATTAGTTCATTAACGCCTTAATTCTAATTATCTGTACAAATTACTAAGCAATCTCTGTTTTTGGTAGAAATTATATTACTACATGTTACTATATATTACAAAACCAGTAGATGTCATAGAAAAGAACAGCCCAAACATTCCTGAGATAGATGTTTCAGGTCTGTGTGATTGATTATATAATTAAAGGGGCATAGTCATTCATTTTGTAAAAAAACAAGTGTCAATCAGGTGACCCTTACATATGGATGAAGCCGGCACATGTTGTACATGCATTTCTCTCTGAAAACCGAAAAATGGCTCTTTTTAGACACCGTTCAGAAGAACAGTGTATTTTGATTAAAAAATTTATTTGAAAGTGGAACATTTATAAACAAAATGATAGGCTGCTCAGCTAAAAAGTTCTCCAATGCTTTAAAATGAAAACCAAAACCAGAGAGACATAGAAGGAAAAGGAAGACTACAATTCCAATGGATTCAAGAATAGCCAGTATGGCAATGAATCAGCCAATGATCAGCCGCAAGGAGATCAAAGACAGTCTGAAATTACCTTTGAGTACTGTGACAATTTGAAGATGCCTATAAGCAAGAAGTCCCCACAAACTCCCACAAAAAAAGATGTGCTGAAGCAAATATAGTTTGCCGAAGAGCACATGGACTGACCTAAAAAGAAATGTATAGAGATTTTTTGGACTGATGAAAGTAAAATTGTTCTTTTGGGACCAAGAGCCACAGACAGTTTTTAAGATGACTCCTAAGCACTAAATTTAATTTAAAGTACACTCTGAAGACAGTAAAGCATGGTGGTCCTATTTATTGTGTACCAGGGTTAATGGATCAGTTTGAGTACAGGTGCATCATTTTGAATATCATTAAAAAGTTAATTTATTAATATTTTCCATTAATATTCATGGATACAGCACAGAAGCTGAAAAGCCAGCTTTTTTAGCAATGACCTTTTGTGGTATGAACTCCTTGTAGAGTGTGTTAAAGACTGCCCATGTCTTCACCATGATTGTGTAACCTATTGAACCAGATTAAAGGGACTATTCTAAACACTTAGGAGGTGTTTTGTGTCAAATATTCTAATTTTCGGCAATAATAAGTTTGGGTTTTTATTGGCAAGACATAATCATCAACAGTAACAGAGATAAACACTTGAAATATATCAATCTGTATGTAATGAATGCACATAATTTAAGTTTCACTTTTTGAATGGAATTATGGAAATTTTATAACCAGCACATGTACTGCATATACAATGTACTGCATATACAATTATTTGAAGAGGTTATATAGCCTTATACTGAGAAGGAAATGCCTTTAAAATGGGCATGAGATAATAAAATGCTGTTTTTAAGGCAAATCCAAGAAATGCATAGGAATTGTGGAAAGTTGTCAAACTGTCCTAGTCTGGAATACCAGGTGTCTAAAAGTTGGTCAACTCCATACAACACATGAACAGTTCTTATAAATAGTGGTTATACAAGTACATTTTAATGTAGTGATTCACAGGAGGGCAGCATGGTGGCGCAGCGGAGAGCGCTGTGGGCTCACAGCAAGAAGAACCCAGGTTCAAGCCCTGGGTGGGTTGACTCTCCCTGTTTTTGCGTGCGTTCTGTTTTCGGGTACTCCGGTTTCCTCCCGCATTCCAAAGACATGCGTGATAGGTTAAGTGGTGTCTCTAAACTGCTCATTAGTGTGAGAATGTGTGTGTGATTGTGATTGTGTGTGCGCTATGATGGATTGGCGCCTTGTCCGGGGTTGTTTCTGCCCTTGCGCCTAGAGTTGCCGGGCACCCACTTCCGAATGACCCTAGAACTAGGATTAGGTGTGTATAGAAAATGAATGAATGAATTAATTACAGGAATTCTAAATCCTAAAGATTTGAAATTTATACTGTAAATATTTGAGTCTGTAAACAAGAAATGCAGGCACTGATATTTTTCAACAGCCCATTATTCATTTTTCTTTATTTTCTGTAAAGTAAGTAAAAGATTGATCCATTCTTTTTCATGTTTTGTTTTAGTATATAATGTGCAGTGTTCCCAATCCATGGAAATAAAAACTATACTAAGGATTAGGTTTTACTCACTTTTTTGAAGACACTGCTGTTATTCTAAACTCAACTGTATATAGCTTACAGTCAGAGTGGTGATTTACGATCAGCTGTTATCTCCAGTATTCACTAGACTAAAGATAACTTTCCACAAGCTGATCCCAGATCATTGTGCTGCACAGTAAGGTTTAAAACAGGGTGTTGGCACAGTGGCTATGCGTGACAAGGAGGAATACACCTGTCTGCGAGTGCAGGTAGAGGAGGGAGTATGAGCACGCAGGGGCCTGCCACCAGAACAATGCAGCTCATTGTGCCTGCTCTCTTACTGCCAGCGCTCCCAAGAGGTGGAGAGCCAGGGACGCGTGTGAGTGTATGAGCACCTTCCCCACACACACACACACGTAAAGACTTGTACATACAAACTAAAGCTCTCACATTTCATTCACACACACCCACCGTCATATCAGAAGGCCACAAATTGCACTTAAATACCACAGGTCACAGACAGAATCTGTTCTTAATACACAGGAATACAATCAGTGCGCCTCATTATACACCAAACAAAGAGTTATGACCTTGGATTTTGTTAATATTTATGTTACATATTTTATTGGTTATGATTAAGATTAAACTGGAACCGTAGCTATTTTTAAAACTGTTCTTTTTAATGAATAGAATAATCTAATTTGTACTTACATTTTATACATTTAAATAATGCTAATACTGTAGACTTTCATAGAAGTATAAACCTAATCTAAATTATTTTAAAAAATTATATTAAGCAACTACACAGATTGTAGCTATTAAGTTTAAATGCAAATCTGTAATTTAGTTTTATTGTGTATATAATGGAACAATTGATCACAAATCAGTTTTACAGAAATTAAATACAGAATAAAACTCCCTGAGATGATAAGCGGACGAAACGGAATCAGAAGGAAAAACTATCCTTATTTTAGGGATAAAAGATTAAACATACTGTCTCTAAGTATGAAATATGGTATGTCCAAGTGTCCATCATCAGCAGCAATCACTTATTCTAAATGATCCGAGCTCTAACTGTAAGCAGGCCATCATAGTGGATCAGGCATTTTATTAGTAGCATTGCTCAGTTCAGCAGGAAAGCAATAAAAGAGAGATTTTTATATTTCAAAAGGGGAAGTTTATATTTAATTAAGTGTAGACAAGGCAGGCGTGATGTGATCCTATATTTTAGTCATTTTAATAATGACTCCGGATACAGCATTCAGGACTGACACATTTTTTTCAGCTGCTGGAGCATCTATACAACAGTGCATTACAATAATCCAGTCTAGATATAACAAAGTAAATTAGTGTTTCAGCATCATGGAGTGACACTTCATGATTTTGTGGCATACATTCAACAGAGATTGTATTCTGCATAATGTGGTTGTAACAAGTGGTTATTTGAATTCGTGTTGCCTTTCTATTATCTTGCACTATCTGTCAATCTCCACTGACTTCTCACATCAACAAGAAATTTTTGTCAACACAACTTCCGCTCACTGTATATTTTCTCTTTTTTGCATCATTCTCTGTAAACCCCAGCAATGGATGTGCATGAAAATGCCAGTAGATCAGCAGTTTCTGAAATACTTAGACCAGACCATCTGGCAGCAACAATTTTGTCACATTCTAAGTGACTTAAATCACATTTCTTCCCTATTTTGATGCTCAGTTTGCACTTCAGCAAGGTGTCTTGACCACATCTACATGCTTAAATACATTGAGTTGCAGCCATGTGAATGGCTGATTAGATATTTGTGTTGACAAGCAATTGAACAGGTGTACCTAATAAAGTGGCAGGTGAGTGTATTGCTTAAATGAGCAAAGTTTCTGACATGAAAAAAAGCTGCACTGGTAATATTATCTACATGAGCTTCATAAGCAAGGCCAGACAGAATATTTATTAGATAACTACTGTTTACTATTAACTTGTATCAAATGGTAGAATGTGTCCAACAATAATTAAATATATTGTTTTAAATTATATGTTAATAAAGAGTGAAAATCTTAGTTCAACAGTTTAAACATATGTACATCTATAACCAAAAAGTAATAGGCTTTTAAATTAAATCAATTTAATAAGAAGGAATACTTTCACATTGTTTATACTTTAAAGGTTTGTTTCTTGGTGTTGGCATTTTCACAATGTGACCGGCTGCATGTGATAAGTAAATTCCACTGACAATGTAAGCGTGTGTGCTTACCTGTTAACGCAATACAGCATTCATAAAGGTTGTATTGTTAAGTTGCGTGCGAAGCTCATGCTTTTGGCTTTGGGTCTCCGCCTACTCCTGTAAACCACAGCCGTTTTTTTCTCCCTGCTTGCTTTCCCGTCCTCACCTTCCCCTCTTTTTTGTTACAGGTAAACATTTGATGTCCGCACGCAATCCTCAGAGAGTCTCCACCCCCACCCTCTCCAGCTTACTCACTCTGGCTAATATCTCCACATTCAAACACACACGCTATTGCATGCTCTCCATTCTTCTCACATTCTTATTGCTCTGACTCAGCATCTACTTTATGCTTTGCCTGAGTTCCTGCTGAGCCATTACATATATCTTACAATTGTTTTTTCTCTTTTATTTTGTAAATATTTTGTAATTCCTTGTGCTTCAACAAAATTTGTTTATCAGTCAACAGGCTTTCATATTCCCTTATTTAAAAAAATTAAGTCAGAGATGTGAGCCATGAATGCACCACTGTATTCACCACTTCCTCAGGCAAAAATCTTCATTCTTTTAGAGCTCCTTCTATGAGATCAAACAGGTGATAGACTGATGGGGCAAGATCAGGACTTCTGGGATGATTCTTTACACCACAAAACATCAGTTTTTGGAAAGTGCTGACAGTATGGGAAGTAATCTATAAACAACTCAATGCCCGTGGAACGAAGTATTATGTGTTTTGTTATAATTTTAGACTTTTTAGGCGTGAATCTCACTGTAAAAAGAACTGCTGTTTGTTGACTTTTTACTGATAATGTTCTAATAATGGTTCTTAAAAATCCCAGAAACTTTGAAAATAAGTTTTGGGTCATTGTCGTGCTGAGATGTCTGTCATAACTGCGTCTATTTTTTGTTTGTTATAAAACTCAGCAGTCAAAAATGTGGTCTGGAATGTATTTTTTTTGTTGGTAAATTAATATTTGGAAATAAAAAATTGTACATTGTTCTTTTATTCCTGGTTAGAAGTTTGGTGAAGCCATTTATTAGCAAATAATTGTGCTTACCCTTCTGAAGGTTTTGCCATTATAGCATACACACAGATTGACAAACACAGGTTTAAATGGCTATTAAAAGTAACCACCTCACCTGTGATCTATTTGCTTGTAATTAGTGTGTGTGTGTATAAAGAGTCAGTGAGTTTATGGGCTCCTGTCAGACCCCTGCATGTTTCATCCAGTGTTGCCACTGACGTTTAAATACAAGGCATGGGGAAAGCAAAAGTATTATCAAAGAACCTGCGGGAAAAGATAATTAAACTTTCTAAAAGAGGAAAAAAATGTAAAAAAGATATTCAAGAAATTATGAATGCCAATTAGCAATTATCAAACTATAATTAAAAAGTGGACAATGAGAGATTCTGTTAAAACCAAGAAAAGGTCAGGTAGAAATGTTTTATGCTACAACTGCCAGGAAAATAGTTTGAGATGTAAATAAAAACTCACAAATAATAAATAAAATCTCTAACAAGAAGTGATGCGGCTGTTTAAGATGCACAATACAATAAGAAGGCACTTGAAGAAAAATGGGTTGCATGGTTGAGTCGCCAGAAGAAAACCATTACTATGCCAATGCAAAAAAGCAGCCCACTCACAATATGCCAGACAGCACAGAGACCTCAACATTTCTGTAACAAAATTATTTGGAGTGATGAGACCAATATTGAACTTTTTGGCCACAACCATAAATGCTACATTTGGAGTGGAGTCAACAAGGCCTATTATGAAAAGTAAACCATCCCAAATTTTAAACATGGAGGTGGTTTGTTAATGTTTTGGGGATGTGTGAGCTACACAGGCACAGGTAACTTGTTCAAAATATATGGCAAGATGAAAGCAGCATTTTATCAGAAATTACTGGAGGAATATTTACCAGCCTGGAAGCTGCGCATGGGACGCACTTGGATGTTACAACATGCCAATGATCCAAAACGCCAAGTTGACCTGTAATTTGCTACAGCAGAAAAAATTTAAAGTTCTGGAGTGGCCATCCCAGTCTCCTGACCTCAATATAATTGATCCACATTTGGAAGTTATCAAACAAGCAGTTCATGCAAGACAGCCTAGAAATTGGAACTGGAACTGTAAGCATTTTGCCAAGTACAAGGGGCAGCTTTATCGTCTGAGAAAATTAGGGGCCTTGTCCACAAATACCACAAAAGATTTGAAGCTGTCACTGATGTTCAAGAAGGCATTACATGCTACTAAGAACTAGGGTATGTAAATGTTGGGTGATTTGGGTAGTTTCTGTTGTTGTTATGATTTACTTATCAAAGGGCTAACACAAGTGTTTGCTATTAAATGGATTCACCAAACCATGTGGTAATATATGTTCACATGCATTCAAATGTTGGTTTTCGGTCTTTCGGCTTACTTACAGAGATTTCTCCAGATACTCCATAATAGTTATGATATTATGTACTGTAGATGATGAAATCCATAAATTCCTTGCAATTAGACTTTGATAAACATTGTTCTTAAACATTTGGACTATTTGCTCATGCAGTTTTTCACTTAGTGGCGAACCTCACCCTAGCTTTTCAGGAATGCTTTACTGTATACCGAGTCATGACACTCACCTGTTTCCAATTTATCTGTTCCCCTGTGGAATGCAAAAACAGTTTTGCATTTCTCAGCATTCCCAATCTTTTCTTGTCCCTGTCCCAAATCTTTTGGAATGCATTGCAGGCACCAGTTTCAAAATAAGTGAATATTTGCAACAAAAAAAAACAAATTCATCCATTTAACCATTAAATATCTTGTCTTTGTAGTGTATTCCATTAAATATGGGTCAAAAAGCATCTGCAAAACCTGGTATTCTGTTTTTATTTGTTTCACGCAATGTCCCAAGTTTATTAGAATTGGGGTTGTAGTAAATGTTGATTTTATATTTGTGACAAGCATTACCTTGCTATGCGTTCTCACAAACATCTGTGCTGAACATCAGTTCTGCTTAAGGCCAGCACCTTCTGTCTCCCTTTTATGCTTGGTGCAGCTGTGTTGTTCTATCTTTCTAAATGTTGATTTCTGTAAGTTCTTCACTTCTCTTCATCAAAAGTACCACTGCAATCCTTATCCATTATCAACTCTGTGCACATCTACTGCATCAAAAGATAGTATCCCTCCTCCATCAGAGGGGAACAGTACAAACCGATTCCTAAAAAGTTGGGACAAAGAACTAATTGTGAATAAAAACTGATATTGTATTCACAAAGAATGTGAAGTGAGAAAGTGAGACATTTTGAAATTTCATGCCAAATATTGGCTCATTTAAAATTTTGTGACAGCAACACATTTCAAAAATCTTGGGACAGGGCAATAAGAGGCTAATAGGTTATTAAAATGACTGGGTATAAAAAGAGCATCTTGGAGTGGAAACAGATCTCAGAAGCAAAGATGGGAGGAGGATCACCAATCCCCAAATTCTGTACTGACAAATAGTGGAGCAATATCAGAAAGGAGTTTGACAGTGTAAAATTGCAAAAAATATATGAACATATCACAATCTACAGTGCATAATATCATCAAAAGATTCAGAGAATCTGTAAGAATCTCTGGGCATAATGGTCAAGGCCGGACCATACTGGTGCCCGTGATCTTCGGGCTTTTAGACAGCACTGCATCACATACAGATATGTTTCTGTGTTGGAAATCACAAAATGGAGTCAGGAGTATTTCCAAAGAACATTATCTGTGAACAGAATTTACCGTGCCATCCACTGTTGCGAGCTAAAACTCTATAGTTCAAAGAAGAAGCCGTATCTAAACAAGATCCAGAAGTACAGACGTCTTCGATGGGCCAAGGCTCATTTAAAATGGACTGGGGCAAAGTGGAAAACAGTTCTGTGGTCAGACAAATAAAAATGTTAAGTTTGTTATGGAAATCAGGGATGCTGTGTTATGAGAACTAAAGAGGAGAAGGACGACCCAAGTTGTTATCAGTGCTCGGTTCAGAAGCCTTAGAAGCATTAGTGTGTGTGGCATGGGCAGCTTAAACATCTGGAAGGACAATATCAATGCTGAAAGGTATATCCTGGTTCTAAAGCAACATATGCTTCCATCCAGAAGACGTCTCTTTCAGGGAAGACCTTGCATTTTCCAACATGCCAATGCCAAACCACATGGCTGCGTAGAAGAAGGGTTCGGGTACTGAACTGTCCAGCCTGCAGTCCAAATAGAAAACATTTAGCGCTTCATAAAACGGTGGATAAAAGACCTAAGACAGCAACTAGAATTCTACATTAAAAAAGAATGGGTTAACATTTCTTTAGCCTCAACTTGAGCAACTTGTTTCCTCAGTCCCCAGACGTTTACAGACTAAAAAGAGGAAAGGGCATGTCTTAAAGTTATAAACATGGCTTTGTCCCAACTTTTTTGACATGTGTTGTCACAAAATTTAAAATTACCTATTTTTACCTTTTTAAATGATACATTTTCTCAGTTTAAACATTTGATATGTAATCTTTTTGGAATCAGGTTTGTAACTTTTCTGTTATTTTATGGAAATTCATTTTGATAGTACTATATGTAAGAAAAATCAAGTCACAACATCTTTGCTGTTATCCATAAACATAAACACTTGCTGAGTGCTATCCTGTGATTTATTTTAAATAATATTCACAAGAAACATTCTTACAAAATAAATATACACTAAAAAATATCAAATAATAAACATCATAATTCAAATTTTATACACTTTTTGTGTCACAGGCAGGAAATTTGCACTCATGTATTGCTCAAACATTTACCCATGGCTAGACTCGAACCTGCAACAGTGTAGCTTTTGTGCAGCGTACCTGTGTCCAGGACCAACTAACAATAGCAACGGTGAGACTGATTTGCTTAAATAGACAGAGATTCATGTGCACCTGTTTGTGCCTAATTGGTGCTATGGAATCAGGAAAATGTAGTTTGATGCCACCTTTCTCTGCTGCTGCCGCCTTCTGGCAGAAGGCCAGCCAGGGAGCACCTTCTCCTGGTCGCTGGGGCCAGTATCTGACCCTTTTTTGGATAGCAGAATGTGCGCTTTTCGCTATAGAGTATACAGAGAATCACTCCTAAGAGCATTACAAGTTTGGCTAGTATTTGCTCTGTACATAGACAGCCCTCCGAACAAACCTAATGCAATCTACATATAGTTTGAGACCTTGAACCCCACCAAAATAAAACACGCACACACCTCCATCACTTAACCCTCCTCCCCCCACCAGTCATCTCATCAGCCCAGGTACACAAAGCTCTGAGGAGGATTCAACTCTACAAAGATGCAGGATCTGACAACATTCCTGGGCGGGCCCTCAGAGCATGTGCCAATGAGCTGGTAGATGTTTTTACTTCTATTTTCAAACTTTCCCTCAGACAATGCACTGTTCCCACCTGTTCCAGGACTACCACCATTGTCCTTCTCCCCAAAAAGAACCCCCCATCCTGCGTGAATGATTATAGGCCTATCATCTCATCCTCAGCCCTATCATCTACACCCTGTTCACCCACAACTGTATTGCCTCCCACCCCAGCAACGTCACCCTAACACTTGCTGATGTGATAGGTTGTATCACCGGCTGAGAAATGGCAGCCTACAGGACGGAATTTAACAGTCTGGTGACATGGTGTGGGGACAATAACCTCTTCCTCAACACAGACAAAACCAGGAAGATGATAGTGGACATGAGGAGACCATATCAGCCACTGTTTATCCTGGACCTTGAAGTGGAGAAGGTCAGCAGCTTTAAGTACATAGGGATACACATCAGTGATGACCTTAGCTGGATACTAAACACCACACAAGTCCTAAAGAGGTCTCAACTGTGGCTGTATTTCCTGCGATGGGTAAGCAAATTTAGCATGTTACCCAAAATCCTCAGCAACCTCATCCTAACCAGCTGCATCACTGTATGTTATGGCAGTATTACTGTGAAGGACCACAAACCCTGCAGACTGCCACAGAAATTATAGGAACTTCACAACCCACTCGCATTTACCATCGCAGAGTCCACAGGAGACCTGTCTCTATTATAAAAATCTCCACCCACACCAACACAGTCTATTCACACTTATACCTTCAGGCAGGCAGTAGAGATGTGTTAAATGTAAAACAACCGGACTGAAGAACTCTTTTCTTCCCACAGCTATTAGACTATTAAACAGTTTAGCTAATTACTCCACTAACTGACACATTTTACGCTATACAGTTGCTGGTTGTAAAATAATAATATCATGAAAAAGTTGATTTATTTCAGGAACTCCTTCTAAAAAGTTGAATTGTATATTATACACATTCATTAGACGCAGGCTGATATATTTCAAGCATTTATTTTTATTAATTTGATGATTATAACTAACAACAACAAAAACACAAATTCAGTATCTCAGAAAAGTAGAATGTTGTAAAAAGGTTAAATATTAAAGATACCTGGTGAGACACTATAATCAGCTAATTAACTCAAAATGCCTGCAAATGCTTTTAAATGGTCTCTCAGTCTAGATCTGTAGGCTACACAATCATAGGGACGACTGCTGACTTGACAGTTGTCCTAAAGATGACCACTGACACCTTGCACAAGAAGGACAAGACCCAAAAGGTAATTGCTAAAGAGGTTCAAAGATCTCTGTGTCCAAGAACATTAATAGAGCGGCAAAGGGAAGAAAAAGAAAAACCCTGCATAAGATTATAAAACAAAACCCATTCTGCAGCTGGAGTCAGTGCTTCAAGAACCACCAAGAACAGACATATGCAAGACATGGGTTTTCGCTTTCACATTCCTTGTGTCAAGCCACTCTTGACACAAAAAAGAGCGTCAGAAGTGTCTAAAGACAAAAGGGACTGGACTGCTACTTATTAGTTGTGTTATAATCATCAAATAAAATATATAAAGACTTGACGTATATCAGTCTGTGTGTAATGAATGCGTATAATATATAAGTGTCACTTTCTGAATGAATTTACTGAAATAAATCAACTTTTTTCTGATATTCTAATTTTATGACCAGCACCTGTATAAGGCAGGCAGGCCAACAGAAATGTATCCCTCCAATATCATCAAGCATAGTGTGTGTAAAAGCAAAGAGACAAACCTAGGCCCTTATTCATTCTTTTTTGAACATAATTCATTTGTCTAAATTCATACACACTTTAATAATAATAAAATCTGCTATATTACCCGATACTTTAAAACCACTCACCACTTGTTATCTTAATGTTAAACAAATCCATTGCTGACCCTAATTCTAGAGAATAACCTTTTAGAATAACCTATAAAGTACACAAGCTATTTGGAAACCTAAATCAAGTAAGGCTGAGGTAGATTAGTTTGCCCTTTTACAGAAGGAAAGCTCCAGTTTGGGTGGCCTGGTTCCTTTATGTGTGGAGTTTGCATGTTTTTCTAATTCAAATCAATCATGTTTTTACCTTTCAAATCAATTACACGTGGCTGATGGTACCTCTATTCAGAATCAGAAATACTTTATTAATCCCTGAGGGAAATTTCAACACATGGTTAACATGTGATATAGTTATATATAACAGCCCACAATTGCAGCTGTGTTTGAAACACTGGCACTTCACTCTCCAACTATCTGTCCACGGTAAAACTTACTTTAATTTAGTAAATGTTGCCTTCTACTGTGCAATGGACAGGCCAACACTTTATATGAGAAACTATTGTGATGTAACCATTTAACCATGCCACATGCCCATATCTGATCATCACCATCACTTTGCTTATTATTATTTTTAAATGTTATATATTAATGTTAGTTATAGAATGATGTATAAGACGTATACAAATTGTACTGTACCACCCAAATAAGGATGGGTTCCCTTAAAAGTCTGGTTCCTCTCAGGGTTTCTTCCTTATTTCCATAGGGAGTTTTCCTTGTCACGATTGCTTATCTGGGATATTCCTGTAAAGCTGATTTGGGACAATATCCATTGTTAAAAGCGGTTTATAAATAAAATTTAATTGTTTGAGGTTCCTAATTCAGTGATAATTCTGGGTAGTTACTGAGAAATAATTTTTAATATTACTAAAGTCACAAAAGCCCTGGTTCTATGCCAGAATCATGCCATCATGCTGTCGCAATCAATTAAGAAAAACTTGTCATTTTTAAACAAAGAACTAAGGAAAAAAACAATGAATTTCATACCACAGAAACCTCAAGGCACACATATTATGAAAACAGAAGTCTGAAAGTCCTTCAAGACTTTAAATAAAATAGAATCAAATAAAAAGTGTAAAGCTCTCAGAATTGTGTTTTTATTAGAAAACTAATCTTAACTCTTTAAATGCCAAAAATGCTCTACCTTACAGACATCCTTTCTCTTATGACTCACACATGGAATGAGGTGAGTATTCATACGAAACCACTGATGTGGGTTGCACATATTATAGCGTTTATTCCTGCAATGACTGTGAAGAAGTGATAAAAGTGAAACCCTAGACAACTCATACACCCACATTCTGGCATACTGACAACAAGCAATACGTCAGATAAAGCCATCTCCATAATAGTGAACTTTTTTCAGTGTTAAAATTTTTTTTTTCTAATTAAATTTTCTGTCATTTTCTTCTTAGCCCATATTTATTTCCAGTGTTATTATGTCTTGTTAAGTGCTAAGTGCACTCATTAGAAAATTTTCTATAGCACTTTCTACAATGGAACATTGTCACAAGAATCTTAACAGAAATTAAATACAGGATATAATCATTAATTTTATATAATCTTATATAATACTTTTTATCCGTAATGAACAATCTGGACTACGACAGCCGCAAGAAAAAAACTCCCTGAGATGATAAATTGAAGAAACCTAGAGAGAAAGCAATTCAAAAGGGAAACTTTTTGTCATGTAGGCGGTTTAACAGATTAAACAGCCTTTAAAAGATTTTGTAAATGTGCGTGTATTGATAAGTGTGTGTAAGTCCATATGATGTTCCCAATATAACTGCTGTGGTCAATTAGCGTGATGTGAGCTACCATAGAAAGTTAACCTGGATGGTTCAGGGTGGATCAAGCAGAAGTAAGAGGCAAGGTCAGAATCAACATTCTGTCAGTCATACATAGATTCTGGGTATGTCCCAGAGTTCTTAGTGACGTGTACATTTTATTTATTCGCCTTATTTGTGTTCTTAATCAAATGAATACAGATGAGCTTTAATGTGTGTACTTAAAGTTTTATGCACTCGCACCTGAGCAGTGGCGTGCATTACTACTAAAAAAAAACATTTTATTCATTTGCGGATGACTGTGGGTCTGTGTTCTTAATAAAGAATGCTTTTTTTATTTCGAGTTAAATTTTATTAAGACTTAATTAAATTTACAGGTATAAGCAGTCAATCACTTAATATTCACTCATGCTAATACATTTCTCTAGAGCATCAACCCTAAAGTGCCTGTGCACATATAAACTCATCAGACACTTTATTAGGTACACCAGTTAAATTGCTTGTTAACACAAATATTTAATCAGTCAATCTCAATGCATGTTGGCATGTAGAGGTGGTCAGGAAAACTTTATGAAGTGCAAACTGAGTATTGAAAGGTTATTTATTTAAGATATTTATGCACAACCATCTACAGGGTTTACATAGAATGGTCCAATACAATCATTAGAGAGCACAAGCTAATGTATTTCTAGTGCTGGTCCTAAGCCCGGGTAAATGGTGAGGGTTGCGTCAGGAAGGGCATTCATAAAACATATGGCAAACATATAATGAGAGTTCTTGAATGTTCCCTCATACTGGATAGGTCATGGCCCAGGTTAACAATGTCCACCACCAGTACTGGTGGCAAACTGGGTACTGGCAGAAATTGCACTAATGTTTTTTGAACACAGAGTGACTTACAAGAATGAGGGCGGGAGCACACAGGTAGACTGCATCCTGTGTAATCAAGTTGCTTTAAAGAGATTGGAGACTGTAAGGTAGTTGCAGGGGGGAGTGTAGCTAGACAGCATTGGATGGTGGTTTGCAAGAAGACTTTGGTGGTTAGGAAGAGGAAGAGGGCAAAGGCAGAGCAGAGGACCAAATTCTAGGTATCACCAGCAACAGTGATTATACAAACAAGAAGAAAGGTACTTGGTGTGTCATCTGGACAGGCAAAAGACAGCACAGACACCTAGTAGTAGAACAAGGAAGTGCAGGAGGTTATTCATAGGTACATTAGCAGGGATGAAGTAAGAAAAGCTTTTAAAAGATTAAAACAATTTGACCTGATGACATACCGGTAGAGGTATAGAAATGTGTAGGAGAGATGGGAGTTGTGTTTTTGGCTAGATTATTTAGTGAGATTTTTTGAGAGTGACTTGATGCCTGAGGAATGTAGGAAACGTGAACTTCTCATTTATAAGAATAAAGGTGATGTGCTGAGTTGTACAATTACATGGGCATAAAGTTAATGAGCCACACAATTATGATTTCGGAGAGTTGTTGCTTTGAGAATGCTGATGGAGAAGTATAGAGAAGATCAGAAAGAACTGTTTAAATCTGCTATGATGTCAGACTTTCTGAGCCTCTGAACCACATTTACTACAGTATAACAATTCATAAACTATTCTGCCCATCTTGCCATCTTGACTATCCTTGTGTGTATATAAATTCCCATCTCTGTCCTTGATTATTCTAACCTGCTGTACTTCCTTCCCAGCACACTGCCAACCCAGACAAGTTGTTTTTCCCCTGCATTATGATTTAGTCTCTTATACAATTCTTCAAAATCTTATATTCACTTCATAAACTGCTGACATCACCTGTTTGAAATCACAGGATTATTTCGTTTTTTTTTACCCCAATGCTTTTAGAGAGGGTTGCAGACCTAAAATGCAGAAATCTGATGTTTATTAACAAATAAAATCAAATGAAATGAACAAGTTAAAAAAATTGTCTTGTGTTATGATACATGGTTTTATGACACCGCTCTGGTAACGTATAAGATAAAACTAAGATTCTGGGCACAAACCTGCAACTGACATTTTCTTTCAGCAAGCCATAAAGTCCAAACCCATATTTTGTTCACAGAAAACCTTTTAGAAGATTTCGACGTTCTGTTTTTTTGTGCGTCAGGTGTTTTTAGCTTTAATTGGCAGTGGTATCCTACAGGTGCAGAAACAAGTTATATTTGTGTTACGTTTTGTCTGTCTTGCTTTAAACATGCAGGCTATTATCAGCTGAATAAACCTTTAATTTATTTATATCCTGGAGTAAGATAAAAATACACTTACAAGTACTAGAATGTGGGTGCATATTTGCGTTTAATCGTCACTCATCGTCTGATGAGTGAAATTAGCACCAACACTCGAGCATTGGTGTAACCCCCTCTAGCAACTGGCTAGTTGTCATACTTTTTGTTTTAATTTGTCAACAAGTTGTTCGCTCTGTTTCCTGAGCTTACCTTCATAGTGATGACCCCGTTTTAATCTTGGATACTTTAGGTGCTATAGATCTCAGAGCTAATCAATTTAATATTTCTAGATATATAATTATAAAAACATGTTATGCCTTATCATATGCAGTCATCACTTTCAATGGCTGGCTTCATGGAAGAGTCAGCTTTCTTCAATCCCCAGGTCTTATGTAGATTGAAGCAGTCGAGCCCAAAACAAGCCAGTCCATGATGTGATGATTTCTATCCATGATACTCTTATTATTTCACATCTTCTGACTACCTTCACAAGTCCTGTCATAACACCTACTTCAATGCTGTCATGTGGATGCCTCATCACATGCCTGTAGTAATGTAGCTTGTAGCATTTAATGATGTCATGGCCATATTTTAGATTTGGTCATTATCTTCGTCCAATATTTGTCCAATTTCAAAATTCTGAATGTCTTTCAGAACAGAGTCATATATATGTGAGCTCTGAGGCACAAAATGCTAAATAATTGATTAATTTTACAACACAGCAAAGTTCATTTAATTCAAAATTCATATTTCTATTCGGGGGCACTTGTTCTAAGTTAACTGACATTTATGGCCCTCGTTGTCAGGTGTTGAAAAGTATTATGCTACTGCAAATGTAACGTGGCGAGTGGATGATACCAAAGTCCAGAGTCTAGTGCAATACTGCCAACATAACAGCAATAACGCTGAGGAAACTCAAGATCAGATATTCAGGAACTCCTGATGGCTGCAAATGATATATAATTTTCTAGAATTTTTATAATAGTGAACAAGAGATTGTTCAGTACATACAAGGTGCATCTCAATAAATTAGAATATCATCAAAAAGTTCATTTATTTCAGTACTTTGATAGAAAGAGTGAACTGCATATATTTATATAAATTCATTACAAACAAAGTGATCTATTTCTAGTGTTTATTTCTGTTACTGTTGATGATTATGGCTTACAGCCAATGAAAACCCGAGATCATTATCTCAGAAAATTAGAATATTATATAGAATATTATATAATATTATATAATTGTTTAACATCCACTGTCTAATGTCCTTCACACATTCCTCAACTCAATTAAATTGGTGTCTGTCGTCAGGATTGGCTGACATATATAACTGCATATCATCAGCATAACGGTGGAAGTTGATATCATGCTTGCGAGTATTAATACCCAGAGGTAGCATATATATAGAAAATAGTAACGGGCCTAAGACAGAACCTTTTGGGACACCAAACTTCACCATACTGTGCATAGAATAGTGGCCATTTACATCTACATACTGATAACGGTCAGTCAAATAAGACCTGAACCATGACAGGGCTGTTCATCTAATTTCAACAACATTTTCTGGCTTATGAAGAAGAATAGCATGATCGATAGTGTCAAAAGTTGCACTTAGGTCAAGCAATATAAGTATACATAAATATGAGGAAACATAACCCTGATCAGAGGCCAGTAGCAAATTATTCACAACTTTAACCAGCGTCTCTGTGCTATGATGGGGCCTAAATCCTGACCGACAATTTTCAAAAATATTATTTTTATTCAGGTATGAACATAACTGCTGCGCTACAACTTCAACTTTCTAACATCTTGGAAAGAAAGGGGAGGTTAGATATTGGTCTATAATTTGACAGCTGGCAAGGGTCAAGATTAGGTTTTTTAATCATAGGTTTGATAACCGTTAATTTAAAATTATTTTGGGACATAACCATTACTGAGTGAGGAATTGTTAATTTTTAGAGGTCGGATTATTTTCGATAGTACATTTGTGAGTAAAGTTGTTGGTATGAGATCTAATATATATGTTGTAGATTGTGTTGATGAAATTAGTGAAATTAACTCTCTTGGAGTAGAATTAATTAAAACAACCTTCTAGGTAAATACACTGCTCAAAAATATAGGGAACACTTAGATACAATATACAGTAACTCCAAGTAAATTAAACTTATGTGAAATCAAACTGTCCACTTAGGAAGCAACACTTTTACATAAGACAGGGGTGATATGCTTATATTTCCGGGTTCTAGTAAGGATTCTGGCCTCTGCCTTCTGGAATAAATGTAGTATGTTTATGCACCTACTGGAACAACCAGACAACAGGGCATTACAGTAAACCAACCTAGAGGTAACAGAAGCATGAACAAGTTTTTCTGCATCATTCACTGCCAGCATATGTTTCTAAGGTGAAAAAATGCTATCCTGGTGGTACTATTTACATGAGATAATACTGCCTAATTCTCTGAGATAATTAATTTTGTTTTTCAATCATTAAGAGAAATAAACACTTAAAATAAGACCACTGTGAGATGCACCTGTATATATATATATATATATTTATAAACTTTCTCTATATCTCTTGTTCACTATTTTAAAAATCTAAGCAGAGAAACACATTGCACCTTAAACACTTCACTTGTGTTTTCCCTTTTGCTCTGCAGCATGCTGCATTTTTCATGTTTACCACCTCTGGCATATCTGCATTACCTCTCCTGTGGATTGAAACACGTGGCATTCCCTTCATTGAGTGCTTTTTGAATTGTCTTCATCAGCTTCCTGCTGTGAAAGTTCAGAGTTGTCATTGACCAGCTGACCCAAGAAGGTTATGGCTACGTCCACCCAAAATTTTTAGAACTGCAGGACGTCTTTGGTGTGCCAAGTACAGTGTGAATACAATACAAGTACAATAGCCAGCTGTTCGCTAATTTTAGGTCTGAAAAAAACATTATCATCCGCAGAGACCACTTCTTTGTACGGCCACTCCGGCAATAGTAACTTATCATTCTATCTACAAGGTTAACGCCACCCATCTTGAGGTTGTATTCCTGGACAATACTTGGCCGAGGGGTGGTCACATATCGCTATTGTCCTATCTTTGACAAGTGTCTTCTGGTTCTTTCTCATATACAGTAGACGTCACCAGTTTAGGTTTTTTATTACCACACTTAGAGTAACACTCCAGTGAAAAAACTGAAAAACACCATAACAATCAAATGGACCATTTAGGATATTTTAACAAGAATGCAATACCTGTTTGCACTGTAGTAAACTATTTTTGCTTACTAAAATACTCCTACTGTCCACATTCGTGGACATTTACAAAAAACTCAACAAAACAAATTCCCACTGTCCAGATATGAAGGACCTGATGAATGACCCGCAGAAAGCTGGGATCAAAGTAACAAATCTAACACACTAATTAGAGAGGGACACTCGGGACAGAGCCGATGTTTCCCCCAACTTAAGCCAATACATGTCCAATACATGTCCAAGTTTGCCAGAAGGCATATGAATGATCCAGAAGAGGATTGAGAGAATATCATATGGACAGATGAAACCTAAATAGAACTTTCTGATAAAAGAGGAATTTTATCCCAAAAACACCATACCCACTCTAAAGCATGGGGATGAAAGCATCATTATTTGAGGCTGTTTTTCTGCAAAGGGGACAGAGTGACTGATCCATGTTAAGGAAAGAATTACCTGGGCCATATATTGTGAGCTTTTAAGCCAAAACCTCTTTTCATCATTAAGATTATTGAGGGTGGAACATGGCTGAGTCTTCCAGCATGACAGGGATCCTAAACTCACCACTCATACATTAAAGAAGTGGCTCCTTAAAATCATTTCAATGTATCCTGGTATGGCAAGTTTCCAGACCTCAACCCCATACAATATTTGTGGAACGAGTTAAAAGTCTGTGTTGCCCTAAAACATCACTGCTCTAGAGGAGATCAGCATGGAGGGATGAGCCAAAATACCACCGACTACAGGGTATGCAAACCTGGTGAAACTTACAGGAAAGGTTTGACCTTTGTCATTTCCAACAAAGCTTATATTACAAAGTATTGAGTTCAAATTTTTATATTGATCAAATACTTTTCATAATTTACAGATAAATTCTTAAAAAATCCTACAATGTGATTTAATGGATTTTTTCCTCATTTTGTCACATAGTTGAAGTGTAACCTATGGCGAAAATTACAGACCTCTCTCATCTCTTTCTAATTAGTAGAACTTGCACAGGAAACAGGCGCTGACTAAATACTTTTTTGCCCCACTATAACTGAGTATCAAGTGGTCATTTAAGGCATGCTTCTGCAGGGCAGTTATATAAACCATCATGCAAAAACATCATTCACTTTTAAGCCTACTGCATGCATTTAAAGGTTGACATTGTCATACACCATAATCGCTTAGCGATGGTTGGCTGAACAGATAAGCTTCATGGGATAGGTATAAACCGACAGAGTATCTCAATCTCTTGTAAGCTGATGCAGCCATGGGAAGTCGAATTCCACTAACACATCTGTCATTTTCCACAATTACCATTATTAACAAAATGCATAAGGAACAATATCATTCATTCATTGTCTATAACACACACACTTACTCACACACTAAGGGCAATTTAGAGACACCAAATAGCGTAAAGCATGTCTCTGTATTGTGGTAAGAAATCTCGGCACACACTAGAAACATGGACACAAGAAGAACATACTCATCCTCATGAATAGAGAGAGCTTATGTAATATTTAAATATACAGCTCATTTAATAATGGCTTATAGAAATAATCTGACCGGCCACTAGCTCAGAACCACGGGTCTATAACAATGGCTTGGCCCACAATTGTGATTGATTATTGCATGCTGACAATGGGGTACAGACTTTCCACAGATGGCAAACATACTCCATAATCACATGCAGCAATCCATGCCCACTGCAGCATCTCCATCAGTTTACCTAGCTATTTTGATCTCTTTTCCGATCAACCACATTTGCCTAGACTTTATTACATTTTTACCTCATTTTTAGTAAATTGTAATTTATTAAAGTTTATGTAGAGTTGTGTTAAAAATTATATCAGTCTAACATAACTAATGCGTTTAATTACAGATTTTTCCAGAAAAGATAATACAACCTGGGGAAAAAAGCATGACGAGGTGTAGTCATGTAACAGAATCAAATGTCATGACATGCACAATGATAATTTACTTTTCAAAAAATTATATTTTATTTATCTTTTAATTTGGAATTAAATGTGTACTGCTAGTACTCTCTCCCTCTTTCACTTTCTCCACTCGTTGGATTGTGGTGTGCACTCATTTCGTGACTAGCTGTCATTAATCTTAAATCCCCAGGGGCAGGATATTGGCTGCATGCCAGCAAGCACTAGAGGAATGTCAAACGATTTAAAAAAGACACAACAAGAAAGTAGTCCTTCTTGTGTGGGAGAATATCACCTTTGCATCACAGAGCTAGCCACAAAATCCAAACATTGCATATGTGGATGGGGAGGGTGGATCTCACCAGTTTATCACATGCAAGTACTCTACAGTTATAATTCCTTAATGGAGGTGTATAGAGTGAATGGTCACTAGATAGCATAGTAGCACTAGTAGCATATGATCACTGATAAAGAGCCCCAATTCCCTAAAAAACTGTCCTATAAAGTGTTGACATTCCCACTGCGCAGCAGAAAGTAACTGTAACAAACTGACTGGCAATATCACTTCTCAGTTTTTTTTTATTTCTACAGAAAAAGCCACTTTGAATTATACTTCAGAGAGTTTTAGCAGATGCTCCTTCTGTGCGCACACACAGCTCTCTGATTGCTGTCTCATGCATCTTTAAACACATAATGCTTAATATACCAGATGGGTTAAATGTCACAGGCAACTCTGGCACAAGCTCAGGATCAACCCTAGACAGGGTAGGGGCAGTCGTAGGCTTGTGGTTAAAGAACCAGCCTTGCAACTGGAAGGTCCCTAGTTTAATTCCAAGTAACAAGTCATGGCTGAAGTGCCCTTGGGAAAGGCACCTAACTCCCAGTTGCTCCTTGGGAGCTGTGCGGGCTGCTCACTGCTCTGGGCATGTGTGCTCACTTCACCCACTTCACCTGTGTGTCTGTATTTGTGTGTTTCACTGCACGGATTGGTTAAATGCAGAGGACCAATACCGCTGTGTGAAAAAACATAGTGGCAATGTATCACTTCCACAGAGTGCCACTCCATCGTGGAATTGTTGTCATTACATTAGATATTGATATTGTCAATATATATATATATATATATATATAGGGGTTAGGCAATGAAACTGAAACACCTGTTATTTTAGTGTGGGAGGTTTCATGGATAAATTGGACAAGCCTGGTGGCCAATCTTCATTAATTGCACATTGCACCAGT
>JAOUQV010000020.1:7330560-7341272 GCA_028565295.1 Aspidoras spilotus | reverse complement strand
AGTCACTAATTGTCTAAGCCTAGCTTCAACAACTCTCTCCCAAATCTTCATTGTGTGACTCATTAACTTTATGCCCCCGTAGTTTCTCCAACTCTGCACATCACTCTTGTTCTTATAAACCGGTACACTTTCTCTCCATTCCTCAGGTATCAATTCACTCTCAAAAATCTCATTTAATAATCTATTCAAAAATGACACTCCCACCTCTCCTATACATTTCCATACCTCTACCAGTATGTAATCAGGTCCAACTGCTTTTCCCTTCTTCATCCTTTGAACCTTCAATTTCTAACTTTAAACCCATCACCCTATCTGACACCCTTTTTACCGCAACAACACTCTTTGCAAAGTCCTCTCTCAGATCCACCCAACTCTATTTCTCTTCCTATCCACACCATCATAAAACAGTTTAAAACCTGCACCAATGCTTACTTCCCTTCCACTTTGTCTCCTGCACACACAACATATACATTTTTCTTCTATCCATCATGTAAGCCAGTTCTCTATTTTTCCTTGTAATTTTCCCTACATTCAGGTTGCTACATTAAGTCCTACACTCTTGACTCTCCTGTTCTCTCTGTCTCCTCACAAGCTTCCCTCCTTGTCATCTTCAGCAAACAGTAGCCCAATTTTCACCAGTACCCTGATTGCCACAGTACTGGTGTATAATAACCCACATTTTAATTTTGACAAATGTTTTACACCGGATGCCCTTCCTGACGCAACCCTTACAGTTTACCCGGGCTTGGGACTGGCACTAGAAATACACTGGCTTGTGTTTGCTAATGGCTGGTTTTACCGGTTGATTATATATAAACCAGAAAACAAAATTAATTACAGTGATCTGAATTGCCCGCTATCTTTCCTCACTTTGTACCAGCAGCTTTTAGAAGTTCATCGACAAACCTTATTTCACTAATAAATTACACATATAACCCTTAACAATAATTAGACAAGATACACTTATAAGAATAACTCATGTTCGAAAATAATTACACGGCTTGCTGCTCCACTCTCGGCCCAGGATATTGGAAACTGTTTTAGCAAGACAATTTGCCCAGCAATTAATTATTTGATTCCCATCAGGTCTCATTCAAAATATGTTATAACAATGTGTGCTTGACTGGCTTGCCTGCAGGCAAGAGCTGCCTCCCATTAAAAATATATGAAAAATCATGAAGAGGAGTACCAGACAACTGTAGAAACTATCTGTGTTTCTATTACAGTTTTGCGCAAAACTTTTTGATTCTTCGGCTTTTTCAATAAAGTACAACTTAAAGGTTTTTCTATTGACTTGCATTTAAAGGTGTTTATCGCAAGACATTAAAGAATCTAGTCTTATGAGACCTTACTTCTGGGCACTTAAAGCATTGCTAGTAACTTTGTCTCAGCATGGTTGGCTGTACAAAATGTTTTGTATATTTATCTTATTTTATTATATTGAATAATATCTGTTTCTTCCTCCGTCCACAACAAATCACACCATGTTTGGTTTAACACCAGTCTTTTTCAGTTTGGGTAAAACGACACAGCATTACAGGAGGTTACTTTTTTTTTTTAATCAGGTGTTTCCATAATTTTATATCTATATTTTATATCTTTGCAAATGGAAACACGTCTGCTTAAGATAAAAAAATAAAAGATAATTTAGCCTAAATGTAAATATGCCTGTATCACATCGTTTCTGAGTTTGTTCCAAGTAGCAATACATTTTTTTTTTGTTTTAACAAATAGAATATATTGAATCATTGAAAACCCTTCTCTTTGTAAGTGAATCAGCAAATCACAGATTTTAGTTTTCATAACATTTTTAGAAAGTCTCAAAATTCTTTTTCTGGAAACTGATTTCAGTAGATTATTCTTCTTTGTTTATTTAGCTGTTGTATTAATAGGCATAGACATGCATTCCTTACAGATGGAAAATGGTCAAATTCTTTCACCACTAAAACATTTTACTGTATTGCAATTAGGGAGTACTGGATTTTCTATACACTAGCAGATGGATATGGGCCATCAAGCAATCCTCTGCCCTTAACTGCACAATGTAAAGGAGGCTATTGTTTGACTAAAACTCCTGGTCTTATCTAACCCTTCCAGCCTCCTCAATTTGCCCATGTATAGGACATTTTGGTTTAAATCTGGGTATATGTGTTTAACTATAAGAATACAGTATATACAGTATATATATCAAAGATTTACACACACATTTACCCAGACGTGTTTGGGTATGCAGAGAGAGAGAGAGAGAGAGAAAGATAGAGAGAGACTCTGTCAGTGTATACAATAAGTCTGTTTGAAGTAATCCAGGTTGAGTGTAAAGGAAACAGCTGTTCCCTCCAGGGCCCACCTGGACCCCTGGGCTTGCCACCGGGGCTTACCAAACAGCCTAGGAATGCTGGGCAAAAATGAGCTTGGTTTTCTGGCCACTTCAAGCAGCATGTGACCAGGCTTAAATGGTTCCAATGACAAAGACTCGTTTCTTGGAAACACAAGCTCCATGTATGAGGATATTGCTCATTGCCAGTCAATAGAGAACATTCTTTTTAACGTTTTGTACTATATTTTACATTTAACAAAAGAATAATGTCACAGTCATTTTTATACCGTGACCTTTAAAAGAAAACTAGAATTAAGGGTATTATCTGATTTTGATAAACAACTTGAGAAAATGTGTGAAGCAACTGGAACCTAAATCAGCCCATTCAACTGGTATTCTGTACTTTACTTCCTGGTTTTCAACAAGTATTAATTACAGGCTAAATCAAATGTCTGACTATGGTCTATGTGTGGTCTATACACCTGCTTAACAACTACTGGAGGAAAAATTTACTGTTTCTTACAAATATGCTATAGTCTCATATTGTAAAATGTGGTTCATTCTTTGTTGGAGGATTTCATTTTTTTTTTATTAAACACATGCCAGCAGCTAGAGTTTGGTCCCAGTACTCTTTCATGTAGGAGGACAAAAAGGGAGAAATCACAAGGAATCTCCTTCCCTATTAAGCTCCAATAGTTCCGGTTGATTGGTCTACACCTGCTGAAAAACACACTAGCTCACATTTTCCACCCACTAATGGTTTATTATATATTCCGGACCCATAGTCGTCGGTATTATATTAGAGATGTATGAAAAAAATAGATACTGGGCAAAAAAACAGAGAAAAACATCTGGAAGGTAGATATTTAGCAAAGGTTCCTTTGTGATATGTACCATACCAATATCTGAGTGGGGGCCTTTACTAGAAAGCCAATATATATTTTCCTTGTTCAGAACAACTGCACACATCAACACTGAATTTGTGCTGCCAAGTCAAGGCAGACATAATTCAAACTTATACACTTTTTAATGTCTCCCATCTGGCCTGGTGAATGAGTATAAGCCATATTTTTCACCCTCAGGTCTTGTACAATATTAATGAGATATAAAACTTGTGTGAGGCTTGGGTCTGTCAGGAGAGAGGATGGAAGGTTTTTACAGGGAATTTTGAGTATCTCTGCATCTGTAGAACATTTTCTACAACTGTTCAGACATTAGCCAATGGCAAACGTATTATCGCTATAATTAAAAAGAGCTTTGGGTATATGAAAGTGCTTTAAAGAGCTCAAACTTTATATTAGAACACTTCAATATGTTAAAAGTCTTGGAATATGGATTTAAAATTTAGCATGAATAAGGAGAATCATTGTAAATTGTTAATACATCACTAAAGCGGAAATGCAAGTATATGTTTTTTTAACTGTTTACAAATTAATTTATTCATTGTGTGTCTTTGCACACGCATAATTTGTCCTCTGCATTTAACCCATCTGTGCAGTAAGACACACATATACACACACACAAACACATACACTGGTGAAGTGAGCTCACGTGCCCGGAGCAGTGAGCAGCCCTGCACAGCGCCTGGGAAGCAACTCGGGGTTAGGTGCCTTGCCCAAGGGCACTTTAGCCATGACTTGGCGTTACTAGGAATCGAACCAGGGACCTTCCGGTCGCAAGGCTGGTTTCTTAACTACAAGCCTACAACTGCCCTAAGGGCCGAACAGAAGATCTATGATCAGTTGAACAAGAAGTTAGACAATAAGAAAGGAGAAACCCTGACCAGGGAACAACTAGAAGAGAACTTTGAGAGGTGGAGGTAAGCTCTGGAAAGGAGGGGAATGAACATCAACTGTAGTAAGACAGAATACATGTGTGTGAATAAGAGGGAGGCAGGTAGAACAGTCAGGCTACAGAACAGAAGTGGTCACAAAGGTGCAGGATTTCAGGTACTTGTGATCAACTATCCAAGGAAATGGGGAGTGTGGAAAAGAGGTGAAGAAGAGAATACAGGCAGGATGGAGCGGATGGAGAAAAGTGTCAGGAGTGATGTGTGACAAAGGTTTGCAGCAAAAGTGAAAGGAAAGTGCTATAAGAGAGTAGTGAGACCAGTCTTGTTGTATGGTTTGGAGACAGTGGCACTGACTAAGAAACAGAAAGCAGAACTGGAGTTGGCAGAGTTAAAAATGTTGAGGCTATATTCAGGAGTGACCAGGATGGATAGGATTAGGAATAAGAACATCAAAGGGACAACGCAGGTTGGAAAATTGGGAGTTAAAGTTAAAGAGGGCAGACTGAGATGGTTTGGACATGTGCAGAGGAGGGACCCTTGATATATTGGTAGGATGATATTAGAGAAAGAGCTGCCAGGCAGGGGGCAGAGATAAAGACCAAAGAGAAGATATATGCATGTGGTCAATGTAGATAAGCATGTTGTTGGTGCTAAAGCAGAAGATGTAGAGGACAGTGTGAGGTGGAAAAGATTGACTCGCTGTGGCGACCCCTGATAAAGGGAGAGGCCAAAAGAAGAAAAAGAAGCACAGTTACCTGAGCCAATAATTAAATGGTTAACATCTTTAAATCTTGTGCAGTGTGTTAAATGTCAATGAATAGAAGGTGAAATTTTAGTAGGGAGATTATAAAGGGCTTAAGGTAAACAGAGATAACAGAGTTGAAAATATCTAAACAAATGAACAGAAATAATACATGAACAATTTAAATGATTAAACATATCTAAGGAAGAACATTACGACATTGTATATGTTTTACAATATTAACATTTAGGGACATTTCTACACACTGCAAAATCTGTGGATATCGAGATACAAAAATACAGTGATTGATATGTTGAAATTGTAAGATGTTAAGAGGTGCAAGGTTACATTAGCAGTGTACAAGTAGTACAGTGAGGCAAAAAAGTATTTAATCAGCCACTGAATGTGCTAGTTCTCCTACTTAGAAAGATGAGAGAGGTCTAAAATTTTCCTCATAGATGCACTTCATCTATGGAGTCTGACTATTTGAGGCTGTGGACAAGTGTCTTTTATACAGGTAACGAGGTCAAACATGCGCCATTATTACATGTAATGAGTAGAGGACAAAAGAGCTTCTTAAAGAAGAAGTTACAGGTCTGTGAGAACCAGAAATCTGCTTGATTGTGGGTTACTAAATAATTATTTTCCACTATAATTTACAAATTTTAAAAATCCTACAATGTGATTTCCTGAATTTATTTTTTAATTGTGTCTCTCATAGTTAAACTCTACTTATGACGACAATCAGTGTCTGATTAAATACTTTTTTGCCCCAGTGTATACTGCCAGCATTTTAATACAGTAAGAGATTCTGCTGTTCTGACATTTAATGGGATTTCAGTCCAGCACCTTCGAGCCATGAAAGAGAAAAGTCTTGATGGTCATTTTCTATGACTCCTAGATGATGGGTCAATTCAAAGCACAAAGTGCTCTGTGAATTGGTTTTGACCATTGCCATCAGGTAGGGAAGGTTCGGACCATTCAAGGCTTTGTAGGCAAGCATCATGATTTTATATCAGTGAAATACTAATAATTGAATGCGAGGATGTATGAGAATATTAAGATATTTAGATTCAAACTGCCTCCGATAATGTCACAAATTGGGCACCATATTTTCTTTCCTTCTCACTCTTTACACTTCTTACAAATAACAGGGCACAGGCAAAGCAAAATACCCTGAATGTGGTCCTAGCCCGTAGCATTCCAACAACATATCTATTTATCTCTGGTCCATAAGCATTGTTAAAGTCGAATTTACTTACAAATTTACTTACAAAGTCGAACTTATTAGTTATTTATACTTATATATTATTACTAGTAGTAGCAAGCTGTAATCTGGATAACCACCAAACTTTCACTGACAGAATTTAATAACTTCAGGTTTGACCATACAGTGGACTCCCAATTAGGGTCCAACATTACCAGACTCATGCTGTGGTGCTTTACATGTACCTCATGCCGAAGCACTACATATCAAACACAGATCAATGGATGTATCACAGAAGTAAGCTCCGACTTTAGCTCAATAATGTTCTGCCCCAGGTGTGCCTTATATGAAAGTGAAAAAGTGAAAGTGATCTATTTGGGCATCTGCATTTGTGTAGTGAATTACACATACACTATATTTTCAAAAGTATTTGCTTACCTGCCTTGACTCACATATGAGTTAATCTATAGGGTATAATATAACGTCGGTCCACCCTTTGCAGCCAGAACAGCTTCAACTCTTTTGGGAAGGCTGTCCACAAGGTCTGGGAGTGTGTTTATGGGAATTTTCAACCATTCTTTCAGAAACGCATTTGTGAGGTCACACACTGATGTTGGACGAAAATGCGTTGCTGTCTAATTCCTCCCAAAGATGTTCTATCGAGTTAAATTCAGGTATCTATGTTCATCCACACTGGACTCTGTCCTCCATGTCTTTATGGACCTTGCTTTGTGCACTGGTGCACAGTCATGTTGGAAGAAGAAGGGGCCAGCTCCAAACTGTTTCCACAAAGTTGGAAGCATGGAATTGTCCAAAATGTCTTGGTATGCTGAAGCATTCATGTGGCCATCGAAGTGATTGGAAAACCTGATTCAGCTCATTTGGATGGGTGAACAAATACTTTTGGAAATATAGTGTATATACACAAATATACAGTATACACATTTTGTAATGAAAGCACACATGCCCGGAGCAGTGAGCTGCCTCCACAGCACCCGGGAAGCAAGTGAGATTTAGGTGCCTTGCCCAAGGGCATTTCAGCCATATCTTGACTTAGCGGTACCGGCAATTGGACAAGGCACCTTCAGGGCACAAAGTGACTGCCTCTGAATGTAATGTGATTGGCATAAGATGGGATGAAGGAGTGAGAGCAACTTGCTGATGGATAAATTGCTGCAGTACCAGCTGGTTATAGGCAATATGGCTGGAACCCTAACACTATGAACTATTACTTGAGCTCAGGCTTATTAAGGAGGGTTTGAATAATACATTGTTTTTTCATTGCAAGAATATTTTACAATCTGTAATTGCAAGCTGTAATTTCCTATAGTGCTAGGCATGAATTTGCTCAGTCTCCATGATTCATTCTCTGAAATATGCTTGCATATTGTAACGATCACAATCATAGTCATAGAAACTTAATTTTGTAGTAGAGAAATAAACAGTGGCAATGATACACATATAACAGTGTTTTGTTGTAATACTAACACGTAGTGTTCAAAATATTAATCATTTGTTAAACACAGTTTGTCAGTCATGCTCAGCAATATCATGATCACAATTAAACAGAAGCTGCATGTAAAACTGAAACCATAATAAAATCACAAATTTATTATGGCAAAGAAGAGTATAAAAAAGAATGAAAATGAGTCTTTAAACCAGTTGGCCTGAGGTTTTCTGGTTTAGAGAACGCACACGAATATTTTAATTTACAATGTTGTAATAGGTAGTGCTGTCGCATCACAGCAAGAAGGAATCAGGTTTGATCCTCAAAGGGGGCAACCTGCAAAATTTCTGTGTGAGGTTTATGTTTGTTTCGTCCCTTGAGCCCAGAGATGCCACCGGTTGGCCTGTGACTCTATGAAGATTAAGCTGAAAATATTTTATGTACTTAATTTATAGAGTAGATTATAGTTATCATTATAGATATTTTTGGTTCATAATATTATGTTTAATCAAGTTCACTTTATGTTTTCACAGTGTTGGTGTTTGCACTTATCACATATGTTGAATGTCATGCTTTTAAATAAGGAATAACAGACTAGGGCCTGCTACACTAGGGCATAAATAAGCAAAACCTTCCAATAAAATATGTTCACAAGCTCACCTAAAATCCAAAATTGTCATGAAAAAAACTATAAAATAAAAGCTTATAACTAATCATTTAAAAGATGTTATCTTTATAATAATGATACTGGTGGTTCATAATTAAAATTTTAGTTTAAATTAACATTTCTAGGACCAGCAGTAGGCTACATAGCTCAGTTGCTAGAATGCACACAACTGTAAAAATGTAGAGGCATTAGTAACTAGGGTTTGAATCCCCAGGTCTGCAACAACTGACAAGAGAATGGGTGCTCTTTTTGGTTATTGCTGTGCCACAGAGCACATCCATGCAATCATCCATTGTAAATCAATGACAGCATATGACATGACAGGTTCATTCACTTCTTTTAAATGGCAATGGTGGCTTATTCATTTCCGCCACACACATGCAAATATACGGGGGCATGCCTAAAATACACATGGTATTTTAAAATACTTCTCTGGTGCTTAGCCAGAGACAAAATGCTGTTCTATGAAATATTTAACAAGAGTTCATACAATCAAACCTAGAATGCATTAAAATGGGATTTCTTGCATCATTACAACTACATTGAAATTATATATTTCTAATAAATTGTACACATACATTTAATATACTTATTCAATACACCTAAATACACTACATGTATAAATCCATGACACTGTATATGAGCTAAAAAACACTAAGCTAAATAATCTTTATGTTGCTATTGTTTAATATATATTTTTTGATGTAGTCGACATAGGAAAATATATGTTTTATACATTAAGGTCACACATTCAACAAGTTTACCACTTCTATTTAACTGACATGCAAACTTACCTTATAGCTGACCCTGAGAAAAATATGGTGAATTCTGGTATTCTGGGCCATTTGCAGACAGTTAGAATTCTATAGAATTTGTATACTGAGAGCCACATATGGAAAAATATACAAAGGGTAGGGCCACTCACTAAAGTTGGTAAATATGGCTTTAAAACTCAATATTTGGCATTTCATTGGCTCTGAAAACGTAGTCGCTTTTTGGAAAATTTCTTGTGTAATACATCTAATGTTATTACAACTAAGTCCAGGGCCATAGTTTGAAGACCCTACATTAGATCAACAAATTACTGTATAAGTTAGTGTATTCTAACTATAGATTTCTACTAACCCTCTCAGAATAAAGAATGGAGATATCAATCCCAGAGGAGACCTTTAGATTCTTAGTCTATCAGTCATCTTAACAGTTCATGATTATATTCTGTATATCATTTCTGTAAAGCTGATTTGCGACTATATTCAAGTGTAAAAAGTGTTATCTAAATAAAACTGAATTATTAGTGTTCTTTGTGCCAAAACTTTTCTGGGACAGTTCAGTACAAGTAGGTTTATGCATGCTTGGGCTTAATATCAGTTATTTAAAATTTAAATGACAATAACTGAAAGCTGAAAAATAAAATTTACATACTTCACAGAAACTTCATTAATTAATTGAAATTATTTTTTTTTATTTTCATAATTATAATCAATGCAAAGAAATTACTTTCTATTATAACACGATTATTATACTAACATTTCTTTAAAACAAGCAAGAAAAATTAATATCCATAACCTTGTACTAAATTGCAAAATATACAAACCCACAATCATTTTTAGCATAAACTATGAGGCATACACATTCACACATTAAGGGCCACTTTAGAGAAATAAATTAGCCTAATGTGCATGTCTTTGGAATACGGGAGGAATTCCCAAAGGATACCCAGATGAAAACAGGGACAACATGCAGAAGAAATTTCCTGGATCTTTCTTGTTGTGAGGCGACAGCACTACCCACTGTGCTACCATGCCACCCCTCTCATATTAAAAACCATTATAAATTCTCAAAACCCGAGGGCTCTTGGCTTAAGCAATATAACATGCAAGCTTATGAGGGACACATCCGAGAAGGAATGCTCCTCTAGGTTGGTCTAAAATCAGTGACCAGTACAAGTGTTTCTGCTGTGAACTCCCAGTTAGACTTATTAGATCATGGGCATCTTAACTTTAGTGAACCAATAACCAATGCTGTGCTGGTAAAAATACATTTTGAGGGCAGAAGTGAGGATCTTGATGTTTTTGATGTCATATGCCATGTTTATTCAATGTAATGTTTTAATTGAAGTTAATGGTGACTGATTTTTATTATGCTCTCACATATTGTTAACATTTTTTATTTCAATAATCCATTTCAGTCTGACTACAGCGAAAGGTTTTGGGTCAAACAGCAGAAACATCACAACCAGGGATGAGAATAATCATAGAATAAACTCATATATTAAACAGACACAATTCCACCACAAAACTAAAGTTTTAATTGTATAGATACATCTTCTTAATTCTATAAAGTGGACAATTTCTATACATGTATAATGAAAGGTCCTGTATGTTAAAGTTACAATAGTGTTCAAAACAATATAAGTCCAACATGAATAATCAGATAAATCTCTGTTTTGGTAGAAATTATAATACTACATGGCAAATAATTTATCAAAAGCTGTAATAGAGATATAGAAAAACCAAGAGATTTCCATAGTTTTGCAGAAT
>JAOUQV010000020.1:7147754-7158078 GCA_028565295.1 Aspidoras spilotus | reverse complement strand
ACTCTGCTCTTACTGGTGCAATGTGCAATTAATGAAGATTGGCCACCAGGCTTGTCCAATTTAGCCATGACACCTCCTACACTAAAATGACAGGTGTTTCAGTTGTATAGTCTAACCCCTGTACTTCGCGGGTTTCACCTCTTGCAGAGGGTCCTGGAACGTAACCCCTGCAATAAGTGAGGGAATACTATAGTCTTATTCTGGCATTACTGGCAATGATGTTTGGTAAAGTATTTGTTTTTTTTGCAGGTGGTGAGAGCTAAGGAGCGTCTTGATGAAGAGCTGGAAATTCAGAAGCAGGACAAATCCCCGGAGCAGAATCAGCCACAAACATGAGTCTCATAGGTTACTTCGCTCCCTCTGTACCACCGCTGTATATAATGTCCTTGCTTCTTTGTCATGATTATTGTTTTGAAATGAAACATCGGAGTTTTACATAATAACCCCCATACGTCACTTATGGAACTGAAGCTCCTTCCAGCAGCTTCAGTAAACCAGAGGCTAATCATTTCCATTTCTTCGTATTGAATCAGAAAAGACGCTACGCTCGAGATATAATATATCAAATGCAAATTTATTAAACATTTTATATAGTTTTCATTGACATCAAAATCAATATCGTAATAGAATTGCTCTGAATCAAAGACACACACACACACACACACACGTATGTTGTACCAGTTGAAAACATGTCTACATGTTCGTCTTGAGAACACGAGTTCATATTTAATATATATTTAAAATTACACGGTGTCTGTACTTCTACATTGTGTATATAATAGAAGGCACTTGGATGAAAAAAGGAAATACTGATATTAAAATATCTCAATGTGCAAAAAGGAAAGAAAAAAACCGGCCGAGACTGGCCATAGTCGTGCATTAACCCTTTGGGCACCGTTATGGCACAGTTATACATTTACTTTACATTTCCATGACAAATTCAGTGTCTTTTTAATTCGTTCACGTTACACAGCTTCCGAAGTGTAATTATAATTACGATAGTTGTACCTTTTTAAACAAAAAAAAAAAAGGGGGGGGGGATTTTCCTAATCAGATCAGGGCACTGTCCCACACAATCCAATTATGGCTAATGTTCGCGTTATACGAGCGTTATCTGAATAACGCACTATTTCCGAGTGCTCAAAGGGTTAATGAGTTAAACAGCTTATCTGATATCTAAACACTGTCGACCCTTGCGAGGTCTGTGTCATCATGAGCTTTCTCACACGAGCTGATGACGGAGGAGGACGCGAGTGTTGGAACAATGTAAAGACTCGTATGGGGAAAGTGTAGCAGCGCTGTAGCAGTGCTGTGATTGTCCATAAACCTGCAAGAAGCCACACAGGAGCTATAGAATTAATAGTGCGCTGTCTTTGTTTATTGACTCGATCTGTGCGTTTCCTCTGGTCTGTGTGTCCCGTGTGAGACTTCCATACACACGTCGTCTGTCCTTAGCAGCAGCCGTAAAGAATAAAACCTACAGCGTGTCGAATCGAAGCGGGTTAATAAATTCTCCACTGAAAACAAAAAATGTAATCTTTTCTTCTACACTAATGGCCACTTTATTAGGTACAACTTCATCTGCTTTTATTTCCACAAATATCTAATCAGCCATCACATTGCTGCAGCTCGATGCATGGAGGCACGTAGAGGTGGTTAAGAAAGTTGCTGAAATGCAAATCGAGCATTACAATGGTGAAAGGTGATTTTGAACGTGGCGTGGTTGTTGGTGCCAGACTTGCTGCTCTAATTATTTAAAAAACTGCCGATCAACGCTGCATTTTCACACACATCCATCTCTAGGGTTTACATAAAATGGTCCAGAAAGGTTGTGTGGACAGAAATGTCTTGTTTATGAGAGATCAGAGGAGAGTGGGTAGATTGGTTAGAAGATGATAGAAAGGCGACACCAATGGTTATAACAAAGGAATTTTTTAAGTATGCCACATGGAATTAAAACAATTCTGAAGGATAAGAGGGTCTGAAATTTTACTAGCAAGGTGTTACTAATAATGTGGCCGGTGACTCTATATTCAAAAGAATTTGATGCACAACTGAGTACTGCAACTCGTACAATGGGTTCGACAAGAGCAATTGGTTAATTATTTTTTTCTGAAAAAGCATTTTATTCCTTATCCCTCACACCATCCCTCGTCCTCCTCCGTCCTCGGAGCTCGGTGTGAGAAAGCTGACTGTTGAGCAGCAGCTGAGACGAGGAGATAAAGCAACGGCAACATGGAATAGAACAATGTAATATAGTAATTTTCTCATAGTTATCATACACATAGTAGAATTGCTAGATAGGAGCTTTACCATGCGCATTAGGAGTTTATCTGTTCAGCTACAGACATTATCAAGATGTACAGTACTGTGCAAAAGACAGTTTCTCAGAGGTGTTTATTTTCTTTTAAATGTCTCATTAACTGGACACAAGACAATAATTTATATACTCAAATATGAATTTTCAAAATAAAATTAGACACGCACAAAAATAATGAAGGCTTCCGGGTTCTGCACAGAAAGGAGCAAGTGTGACGGTCAAAATCTCCGGAAGAACTGCTCACTATATAAAGCTGCACAAATTGTACCGTGGACCACTTTTTAAATACAGAACACACCAGTTAGTGACTGCGGTCAGTTTGCTTCCGTTTACTCCGGCACTTTCTAGTGTTTTCTTTTCTGCAGAAGAAAACGGTTGTATTGTTGAAAGGCATCGTTGCATCTGTCTAAATAGTTTTCACACAGAACGGTAGAGTTGTACTTGAGTGTCTTGGAGAATCTGAAACGATTCTGGAGACTTCAACTGTCCCATTTGCTTTGGTTTTGCCTTCATTATGGTGTTTTTTTTGTCTTCTGTTGTGTAATTTGTTGCTTTATTTATTTATTTTCTAATGAAAAGTCACATTTAGAAGCAAAACATTTTCTTTTACTGATTTAGTACCAGAGTATTCATCAAATACACACACAGGCGCTGGTCATAAAATTAGAATATCATGAAAAACTTGATTTATTTCCATAATTCCATTTAAAAAGTGAAACTTGTATATTATACACATCCGTAACACACAGACTGATATATTTCAGTGTTTATTTCTATTAATTTGATCATTATAACTGACAACTAATAAACAACCCACATTCGGTATCTCAGAAAATTAGAATAATAATTTAGAAAAAGAATGTGTATAATATACAAGTTTCACTTTTTAAATGGAATTAACTGGAAATAAATCAACTTTTTCATTATAATCTAATATTTTGAGCAGCGCCTGTATGTAAGCTCATGTAAAAAGGCATTTTGCACAGTACTGTAAGTGTTCAGATGTTACAGTTATTCATTTATCACTACAACCTATTCCGGTTTGATCCTGGACGTCTTTGCAGGCAGATAATGGTTTAATGGCTCATATTTCTACTTGAAGAATGTGACCCAGAGCTCGGTCAATAAAATAGAATGCACACCCTGAATAGACATGTCTGCCATTTTGTGCATATCATGTGATGTGACTTGGTATTGAAATGAATCAGGGATTATGAAAGAAAACAGAGGAGACCATATATGTATTCGCCTGTGAGTGTCGAATGCAATGCAAACAGCACGGCTGTTCACTTCATGCCGGTTTAAGGACATTTACTGTATCTGTTCTATGTTGTGCCAGCATAGTGTGTGTGTGTGTGAGAGTTCTTTAAAACAAAAGACCAGCAGGCGGCATTCGTGCCACATGTATTTGTGGCACTATCGTCTATATTTACAAGGTAAGCAGATTATAATGTAACACCTTTGTCCCGTCTCTGTTACAATCGAAACTATGCCAGACTCAGACCTACTGTTAATGATGACAGGACAGATTGTCATATGATTGTGTGTGTGTGTATATATATCTCATTGTAATAGACTAGCAATTAGCCAGACAGCATAGCAGCTCACACTAGAGGTTTGTCGGTGTGTGGTTAAATGAACAGTATTCCTGTATGACTCTGTAAGAGTGCTAATGCACCGATTGTCCTCCGAACTAAATAACATTGGATTAACTCATTGCTCTCTATAAGTTGCTCTGCCAAAGCAGTGCGTCGTTCATTGCCTGAATAAAAAAAAACAACAAGCAGGTCATTTTATGTGCATGATCAGAATAATCCTAAGCAAAGCCTCCAGAGCAGATTTACAGTTCCGCAAAGAGTGGTGTCTTAAAGACGGAGAGTGTACTTAAGTGTGCATCACACACTGGCGTAGATATCTGATATGTATAAATATATAGAAACCACTCGGTGCGTACTAAAACACAGATATAGATTCTGACGACTATGTTTTTTACTTCCAGATGAAAACTGAAATATACAGGAACATTGAGGACCGGTGATGAACCTTGAGCATATTGAGATATTAGTTCATGTTTTATAGAAAAGAGGAGACCAATAACCGGGTTCTACAATTTTAGGCGGTAAAGGTTGTTTCACTTGTACTTATCCTTATAAACAAGAAAATCAAAGGCGTCTATCTGTGCACTGATAACATCAGTAAGTTGTGCCCTGCTTTTAGACTCATTTGCATGAGTGTAGTATACAACCCCAAATCAGAAAAAGTTGGGACGTTATAGAAGATGCATATAAAAATTAACTGTTTTGTGTCTTAAACGTCTATTTAGACGGGACAGTCATGCGCTTGCGGTTAAGGACCCGGCCTTGCGACCAGAAGTTCCCTGATTCAAATTCCCGGTACAGCCAAGTCATGAAACGGCATAACCTCTGGTTGCTCCTCAGGCACTGTGGAGTCTGCTCACCGCTACATGTACGTGTTCTCACTTCACGTGTGTGTATATACTGTATGTGTGTTTCACTGCACTGTGGGTTAAATGCGGAGCACAAATTTGTGCAAGCATAGTGGCAAATAGACCATTTTCACCCTTTTCAACCTTATTTCATTGCAGACAGTACAGTGAAACCCTACATATTTTTCCAATTTAATTCTAATTTAAGTCCTTGCGACCGGAAGGTCCCTGGTTCGATTCCAAGTACCGACATGTAATGGCTGAGGTGCCCAAGGTACCTAACCTCTAGTTGCTCCCCGGGCACTGTGCTGGCTGTTCACTGCTCCGGGCACGTGTGTGTATTTGTGGGTTTTACTGCACGGATGGGTTAAATGCAGAGGACTAATTCCACTGTGTGCAAACATAGTGGCAAAAATATCTCACTTTCTTTCTTTTTTCTTCTTTCTATGTCCCAACTTTTTTTTTAAAATATATTTTGAAATACAGGATGTTTGACAAGTTGACCATAAAAACAATAAGTATCTCTCAAAGAACTCGTAGATCTCAATCTCTTTAATACTGTGTGTATTGAACACAAGTCAGAATAAAACTGCATGTTCTTATTTGCATTTTAAATATTGTCCCAACTTTGTCTGATATGGGGTTGTAAGGTTTAGTGCTAAACAGGGCTGGTGTACTTTTGACCGGAAGTTTGTGAGTTCAAATCCCAATACTGCCAACCACTGTTAGGTCCTTGAGCAAGGCTTAATTGCTCAGTTGTATGAAGAGATAAATGTAAGCCGTGGTGGATAAGAGTGTAAATAAAAGTCAATGAGACAATGTTCCTGTATGTTTAAGCTCAATGGAACTACTCAGATGTTCGGCTGATGCTGCATCACAAAAAGCAAGAAGCACATTTTCTGCGCCTATCTTTTGGCTTGACAATGGTACGTTTAGCACACAAATTCCTGTGATTGTTGTGGAAAATCATAGTATTGTTAAAACTATATTTGCAGACACGGAGTCTAAAGAAACGGACACTAATCGTAGCTCGCTCCATGTTGCTACATCATTGTTACCTGGTGGTAGCAATGGTGCAGTTGTATCATGGTCACAGTTTTGCAGTGCAATGAAAACATGAAAGAGGAACGTAATCAGTAATGAACCTTTTCACTGTTTTGAAAAGATTTTGGTACCTCAGCGAAAACACGCCTTTGCTTATGAACGGATAGAAAACTAATATGACAACAGTGGAAATTAAGAAGCATATAAATTCTGATAGCTGTGATCTAAAATTAGCCCTTTGACCTTTGATCCCTGTTCTGCCGCTTTCAACCTTTCTTCCTTCTGGAATCATTTGGCTCCTACTTAGTTGACCACAGCTGGCTTCAACATTAAAGAGCCCGAAGGTATGACCACCCATGACAAGGGGTCATGGGATGCTTCTGTGGAGAGTTTGAGTATTCCCTTAGGACTCTCGTCATCACCCTCATCCACTCTAGAACTGCCCTTTTCCTGTCTTCTATGATCTGAGCACAACACAGGCACCACTGGCAAGCCAAGTGCTGAGGTTGAAAATGCAGGGGGCAGTAATGTTGACTTGGCCAGACCGTTGAAAGACAGGACATGTGAGCTGTGACTTCCCAGCATGCTCAGGTCCAAGGGTCGAGGACTCAACGGAGACAAAGGCAGCGAGGGCCCTAAGAGAGCAGCTGCCGCACTCGGAAGGATGATATGGGTGTAGCTCAGCTCAGACTCTTTCCCTGTGATGTGAGATGGCTTCATTACAGGTGAGACCCTGCCCCCTCCTCGTCCTTCAACTCCAGCAAGGCTTGTCTGCTGCTCTTGTGAAGCCACAAAATGTCCATGTGCCTTAATGTGCTTTCGCAGAGAGCTTGGATCCGTGTAACGCTTCAGACAGCCAGCCTTTTTGCAGTAGTATGGCTTGTCCACATAGTGTGTACGAGTATGCTTAAAGCGGTCACTGGAATTGGAGTAGCGCTTATTACAACCTTCATAAGGGCAAATGTATGGCTTCTCACCTGGTAAATAGTAGCAGAATGTCAAGGTGACTGTTAACTTAAAAAAAAAAAGAAAATGCCATGTATTTTACTGGAATATCACTAACCTGTGTGTGAGCGATTGTGGATCTTGAGGTTTTCCAGGCGTGAAAAGCTCTTGTTGCATGTAGGGCAGCGGTGTGGCTTCTCATTGGTGTGTGTACGAATATGGATTAACATTTTGTACCTGAAAAAGATACAAACTCGTACACTACTGTGTGCCGTGTAACATACATACATTCACTTCATTCATTTTATATGCCCGCCTTATCTTAGTTTTTTGGGCGCGAGGGCAGGAACAACCAAACCATCTTAAGATGCACTCACACAATCATACACACATTCACAAACTAATGCCAATTTAGAGACAATTTAGAGGCATGTCTTTGCAATGCAGGAGGAAACTGGAGTACCTGGAGAAAACCTGCACGAACACAGGGAGAACACAAATTTCCGGGATCTTCTTGCCACTGCGCTATCCACTGTGCTACCTTGCCGCCCCGTGTAACATACAGTCAGCCATATTTTTAATTAAAATCACTGACAGGTTACTTGATTATCTTTTTGAGGACCGTCGAAGAACACTTGATGCTCATCAGACTGGTAAAGTTTACAAAGTCATCTCTAAACCATTATGACATTCCCCAGTAACAGGGTTAAAGTTAATGCTCATAAGTCCATCAGCAGGCGAACACTTAACAACATTGGTGTACTTGGCGGGGTTTCAAGAAAAAAGCTTGTCCATATTGCTGTCTATCTGCAAGTTTGCTAAACAGCAGACACACCAGAAGGCTTACTGAACAATGTTCTGTGGATGGATGGATGGATGTGACAAAATTGTTGTTATTGGTTTAAACAAGAATAGTTATTTTTGGAGAATGGAAAACATAAGAAACCTCATACTGTATTAGAAACATTGTGGTGGTAGTATCGTTGTACGTATCTTGTATTGGTGGATTAGTAAATTCTGAATTATACCAATAGCCAATTCTAAAGGAAAATATCAGGACAATATCAGGGTTGCTTCGGATGCAGACCAAGTACACCCTTTAATTGCTATCATACTGTCTTATGCCAGTGTTCTCTTTTATAGCAGGATAATATCGACCGCCACTTTGTACTTTGTTTAGGAACCTGACAATTTAAAAAAAATGTGAATTGGCTTCCAAATAATCAATAATAATCCTGTCCAATAAGGGGCAAATTACAGGACTTCAAGGATCTGCTGCTTACTTTTTTTGTGCCAGATGTTTTGATGACCATATTCAATACTAGGTGGTTTTATTGTAAGTATAGCGAAGCATTGTTTTTAAAGTATATTCTATATTTATATAGCATCTTACCTTGCATTAAATCCACGTCCTTTCCGTGCACAGCCCTCCCACTGGCAGCAATACCCAGAATCCCTCTCAGGCTTTACATGAAAGTCATTTACATGGTCCACCAAATCTTGCAAGCAGTCAAAAAGCAATTGGCACTGCAAAGTAGTTCTTGAATTAAAAACATACGCTAGCACGTGCATTCTTTTCTACATTTGAATAGTTTTATAAAGAAATGTTTGTGTATTGGATAGATAACTGTAAATGAACTGATTGGCTGTTCATCACTCTGGCATCGTTTATACCACATCATTCTCACCTTCCTCCAACGACAGGACAGCTGTTCGTCTGCTGAAAGTTCAGGGGAGGCCCTCTTGTCTTTGGGCTGGCCAATAAACATTGAGGACGGCAGATGGAGCCCTCCTCCTCCAACTGGCAAAAAGAACTGGAAGGTCTGTGAAGCAGCCCCTCCCTCAGCATAACGCATGTAAGCAGAGTCCTGCCAGATAAAGGAATGCGGGAAACACTGTGAAGGTGCTTGTTTTTAATCTCTTTGTGCAGAAGCCAATTTCAAGCGATTGTACGACTTCATTTTAAAGTTAGATATCTAAAGTTCTACATACAGTGATCATTCATGGCTAAAAATTGAAGTAAACACTTGGCACCCTATATATATATATTTACATTGAAACCCTTAATTTTATCATTTAGCTCGAATGTTTTAGCATTGTGTAAATTGATAAAAACAAAGAATCGTCTTTATTTTTATTTTTTTTTATAATGTCTGCATGAATGAAAGAAATTAAAATCGGCCATGGTCTACATTTCCTGATTCACTCATGTCTTGACTAACTTGGTCCAACATCTGGAGTAAGTATATAATTGTATTTAGGAAATATGCATCTATTTCCAAAAGGTAGCATTTTTGCGTCTCCAGATCTGTCCAAATCTTTCCTGTCTCTTTACATCATGTGTGTATACTTTAATTTTCTCAATTTCTCACAGAATAAACAAATATAAGTCTCTTTCAGACTAATAAAATGATTCAGAGTGTCTGGGCTTCAAAGGTTTTTGATGCACGCAATGTAAACAAAGGAGAAAGTGCACCTAAGCGCATGGTGATGATGCGATCAAATCCCGCCTTTACACTGGGTTTTACCTACACAAACCATGTGTCTATGTCTTCATTAGGATCTCTACTATTGGTTTAAGCAGTTGTCAATCACTTTCAGGAAGCGTATTTGAACCTATTGGCTATTTGATTTGGACAGTGTTTGAACAGACGCACAGCTCTAAACTTACCTATCCAAATTCCAGTGCTTTTTTAACGCTTAATAACCAAAAACGTTTATTAAGCGTATTATGGATATATTAAGCGTTGTATTTGTGAACAAGTTCAGGGAAAACGTTATATTCTGTGGTGGTTACAAGCTGGATAATATTTGTGATTGGCATTTTTTCAGGAGGTGGGTGCAAAAAAAAAAATAAAAGACTTTGTTCACACAAGGTAAGATTCTCAGTTGTTTTATTACTACGATTAGAGACTAAATTAATTTTAGGTGACTGTAGTAATTGTGCATTATAAACATGTTTAAAGAGCCGTTCTTTCGACTATGACGTAGTATAATGTAAGCAATGGCTTTAAAAATGGCGAGCGCCATGGCAGTTCAAGAATTAAAGCAAACTGTCGCATGTGGAAAGGTGAAAATCTTCATAGACATAGTTAAACTAACTAGGAAACAATTAAGATTATTGGGTAATTTTATTTTTATTATTTGTGATGCATTTAGAGGAAAAAGCAGATACTGCAAATCAATCCCCGGGACTCTCGCCAAAGAGGTGCTTCTAAACAAAGATTATATTTAGGAGATTTCAATGTCAGGACTGGAATAATCATGCTTACACTTTCTCTATGCATGAACTCACAAATACCCATCACTGGCAAATGTAGCTGGGATTAAATTTGTAATGTTTCTTTCCTGCCAGCTGGTTGCTTAGTTTACTTTTTAGGACCTAATGAGTAAATATTCAAATTGTTAATACTTTCAGCCAGGGGGTTAGACAATAAAACTGAAACACCTGTTATTTTAATTTTGTGGGGTTTCATGGCTATATTGGACAACCCTGGTGTCCAATCTTCATTAATTGCACATTGCACCAGTAAGAGCAGAGTGTGAAGGTTCAATTATCAGGGTAAGAG
>JAOUQV010000020.1:7053133-7063318 GCA_028565295.1 Aspidoras spilotus | reverse complement strand
CCACACTCTTCCTCCATCATCACTCTTCACACACTCTTCCCCCATCATCACTCTTCCCACACTCTTCCTCCATCATCGCTCTTCCCACACTCTTCCTCCATCATCTCTCTGCCCGCACACTTTCTCCATCATCACTCTTCCCACACTCTTCCTCCATCATCACTCTTCACACACTCTTCCTCCATCATCACTCTTCCCACACTCTTCCTCCATCATCGCTCTTCCCACACTCTTCCTCCATCATCGCTCTTCCCACACTCTTCCTCCATCATCACTCTTCCTCCATCATCACTCTTCCCACACTCTTCCCCCATCATCACTCTTCACACACTCTTCCCCCATCATCGCTCTTCCCACACTCTTCCTCCATCATCACTCTTCCCACACTCTTCCTCCAGCATCACTCTGACCACACTCTTCCTCCATCATCGCTCTTCCCACACTCTTCCTCCATCATCGCTCTTCCCACACTCTTCCTCCATCATCACTCTTCACACACTCTTCCCCCATCATCACTCTTCCCACACTCTTCCTCCATCATCACTCTTCCCACACTCTTCCTCCATCATCGCTCTTCCCACACTCTTCCTCCAGCATCACTCTGACCGCACACTTTCTCCATCATCGCTCTTCCTCCATCATCGCTCTTCCCACACTCTTCCTCCAGCATCACTCTGACCACACTCTTCCTCTACCAACATTAAAGGTTAATGGTAATGATCCCATCAGTAGCTGAAAGTGAGTGAGAAACACCAGCTTGATGTTCTGCCATTATGAAAACTTTCACCCTCTCATCCTTTACATGAACACAATCCAGATCTCCGCTTCCCCACAGTGAATCCTATTTAAACAATGGAGCACAGGTAGGTTGCTAGTGGTGGGATTTAAACTCATGACCTTTAGGACACTGAGCTACCACATGCTCCTATTATTACTGATTCCATTCGGACGCACAGTGAAACAGAATCGTTCATCAGAACTTTCAGAACCAAAACAATCACAAAAACACAACTGATCTAATAAATACTGATCATTCCATTGATTCCAGAAGGAACCGATTCAAAACATTGTGTCACATGGTGTTTATTTTCTCAGTTTCATCACTCCAAATCTCCAAAGCACACATGCTCTGTGAAGAACCTACAGAGGAACCTACAAAGAAACCAGCGCTGCATCCTAAACCACACAGAGCATGTCTAAGTGAAACTGACTTGAAACTCAATAAAAATGATGAGAGCTAGGGTTAGGGTGAGGGTTGGTAGGGTGAGGGTTGGTAGGGCGAGGGTCAGAGTTGATAGAGTCAGGGTTGATAGGGTGAGGGTTGGTAGGATTAGGAGGGTGAGGGTTGGTAGGGTGAGGGTTGGTAGGGTTAGGGAGAGGGTTAGTGGGGTGAGGGTTGGTGGGGTGCGTGGGGTGAGGGTTGGTGGGGTACGTGGGGTGAGGGTTAGCAGTGAAGGATTAAAAACACAGTAGAATGTAAATAAAAACAGAGAGGGATCAGGAATAAAATCCCGTCTGAACGGGACTGAGACTGACTCCGGTCTTTCTACATCACAGAGACATAATGTTTAGATTTCACCTCACACGCGCGCACGTGCACACACACACACCAACACACTATGTATGTGCGTTAGTGTGTGTGTGTGTGTGTATGTGTGTAAATAATAACGTCAAACACTGAACACACAGAGTAAATCAGGGATGCGTTTCGCACGTGATCAGAAGTGTAACCGGAACCGGACGTGTGCGTGTGTATAAATCAAATGAGTCAGACCTCAGGCCTCGCGCTGATCTGGAAGAAGCTCCGGTTCTCTGGCCGCTCGTGCCCGCGGTGTGCCAGGCAGTCAGACGACGTGTGTCTGGGCGCGCGCGGGCACGGTGCGTGGGCACGCGACGACGTGGATACACACTGTTTAATAGTCAGACGGAATAAACGGTGTAAAGCGGCGGTGCTCAGCATGCGCGTGCCACTCTGCCCGTTGTGTGTGCCACTGCAGCACGGGTCCTGTGGCGCGCGCGGACTCGGGAGGCCTTCACAGCCTCAGCGTGGCACAAATCTGTGATCGGCCACGCGCTTTAGTTACAGACGGTGGAAGAATCCGGTATAAATTCGGTTCCCGCGCGTTACACAAACAGTACCGCTACCGCAGAACACCAACATGTAAACTTGAACACGTGCTATCCCGGGTCAGTGATGGGTTCCGTTCCACCGCACCTCGTCTTATTGTAGACATCAACAGGTCATCCCGGGACAAACGCAGGCGAGCCGGACTGAACCACTGCGCTCAGCACAGAGGGGGGAGACAGACACCGCGGCGGACAGAGAACACACTCATATCGCCATCTCATACACTCACACACCACACACAAACTCGTTACTTACTGAAACACCAAAGTAAACCTCGCTTACACACACACACACCTACCATCTACATATACTCAGCCAGGTTACAGCACACACTCCCCTCAGCAGCTGTCAGGAATAAACCGTCCGCCATCATCCGGAGATCCGCGAAGTGGTTAAAGTTTTTGTCGGTACCGTTCGTCTGCGCCCCTCCCCCACAGTCGCACACCTTTCCCAAATCTCCACAACACACCAACCGTTACCCCCGAACACACAAACACCAGGAAACAAACACTTGAGTCCGGCTTCACGACCCAATCTCACACGAACCCACAGAGAGATACTCACCCCCAAGCTCCAGCCGTTACCGAATGTTGGCGCCGAGCAATCCGTCACATTCACACACTCTCTCTCTCTCTCTCTATCTAGCTCTCTCTCTCTCTATCTATCTCTCTAGCTCTCTCTCCAGAAACAGTCATTCATTGTGAGCGCGAGTCAGTCATTGATGTCGATCACAGAGCGCTCGAGCGCCGCTTTCTCTCCCAGAAAGATCATGGGCTGAGCACGGCGGGACAGTGACCGGGTTGCCAGATCACATCCACTGCTTTATCTTCGTGTTTTTGTGTGGATGTGTTTATATGACCTCACACCGCCAAAGAGTTCATAAGCTAACCCCGATATCATAAAACAAAACCCTCATCACTGTAGCTAGCAATATAAATCACTGAAAAACCATTACTCAAAACCATCACTAATAACTGTTACTGAAAAAACATAACTGAAAAAAACACAACTGAAAAAACAATCACCGAATAAACAATCACTGAAAAAAAAACAATTACCGAAAAACATCACTGAAAAAACAAATCAATCACCCAAAAACAATCACTGAAAAAACATCACTGAAAAAAACAATCAATCACCCAAAAACATCACTGAAAAATACAATCACCGAAAAACAGTGAAAATAGTTTAACACTGAAAAAACAATTTAACACTGAAAAAACATTACTCAAAACCATCACTAATAACTGTTACTGAAAAACATCACTGAAAAAACAATCACTGAAAAAACTACTTAAAACCATCACTTATAACTGTCACTGAAAAAACATCACTGAAAAAACAATCACTGAAAAAACAGTGAAAATACTTTAACACTGAAAAAACATTACTCAAAACCACTAATAACTGTCACTGAAAAACATCACTGAAAAAACAATCACTGAAAAAACTACTTAAAACCATCACTTATAACTGTCACTGAAAAAACATCACTGAAAAAACAATCACTGAAAAAACAGTGAAAATACTTTAACACTGAAAAAACAATCACTGAAAAAAACAATCACTGAAAAAACAGTAAAAATAGTTTAACACTGAAAAAACATCACTGAAAAAACATCACTGAAAAAACAATCACTGAAAAAAACAATCACTGAAAAAACAGTGAAAATACTTTAACACTGAAAAAACAATCACTGAAAAAACATCACTGAAAAAACAATCACTGAAAAAACAGTGAAAATAGTTTAAACAATGTAACAATTATTGATCTGAAGGTCATACACATATTAAATAATACTTATTGATTAACTGGAATATCAGAATAAGTAACAAAACTCAACCTGGCCACCGAACCCCACATCTATATACAGTATGTATATATCAACAGTTCCGGTATTTGCAGTTAGTCAGCAGTTGTCATGGTGATAGCAGCAGGGGTCACTCCTCGTTTCCATACACATGATTTGTAAAGTTAAATTATCCACACACACACACACCCCTAAATACACTCACACACAGATACCCACACACACAGAAGGACACCCATACACAGATATACACACACACACTTAAATACACCCACACACAGACACACACATACACACACACCCCTAAATACACTCACACGCACTTAAATACGCCCACACACAGAGACACACACCTAAATACACCCACACACACACCTAAACACACCCACACACAGACACACACACACCCCTAAATACACTCACACACACAGACACACACACACTTAAATACACCCACACACCTAAATACACACACACACACACACTTAAATACACCCACACACAGATATACACACACACACCTAAATACACTCACACACAGACATACACACACACACAACTAAATACACTCACACACAGACACACACACCTAAATACACTCAAACACAGACACACACATACACACACCCCTATATACACTCAGACACACTTAAATACACCCACACACACAGACACACACCTAAATACACCCACACACAGTTACACACACCACTACATACACTCACACACTTAAATACACCCACCCACACACACAGACACACACCCCTAAATACACTCACACCTAAATACACTCACACAGACACACAAATACACACACACCCCTAAATACACCGACACACAGACACACACCCGTATACACTCACACACCCACTTCCCCCTTAATACACTCACACACACTTAAATACACCCACACACAGACACACACACACACCCAAATACACCCACACACAGACACACACACCCAAATACACTCACACACAGACACACAGCCCTAAATACACTCACGCACACACCTAAATACACCCACACACAGACACACACACCCAAATACACTCACACACACCTTAATACACACACTGACACATACACCGAATTACACACAGACAAACACCCCTAAATACACTCACACACACACACCCAAATACTCACACAGATACATACACACACACCCAAATACTCACACAGATACACACACACATACACCGAAATACACACACAGACACACATACACACCTAAATACACCCACACAGCTAATTCTAGCACACTTTAACTCTACACCACTTTAACTTTTAGCTAATTCTACATCACTATAACCCACTCTACTTGCCTCCCTCACACCCACACACACATACACCTACACACCTAAATACACCCACACACACACCTAAATACTTACTCAACCTTCCCCTACCTCATTCTACCTCACTTTTGCTCTAATACAGTGAATACTACAGGATGTGTTCTAATGATGGGATTGTTTGGGAATGTACTAGCTGTTGAAAGTGGCTCTGGGTTGTAGTCAGTGGGAAAGAAGAGAAGCGCTGCACTAAACAAAACCTTTTATAAACTTCTACAATGTTTTATATTATTGTTGTTTTATTAGAATAAAATTAATTTATAACTCGGACTGAAAACATTTATTAAAAATACACGGATTTTGCACGATTACAATCAATGATGCGAGTTCTTCAATGATGCCTGTGGCGAAAGACGAAGAAGAAGAAGAAGATCAATTTTCTCCCATTGCCTTCGAGTTTGTTAAAGAAGAAATAAAACCTGAAGCCTCATTGCCACCTAGTGGCCAAATTATTAACAACACTCAAAGACCCGACGACGGACCTTAAAAAGGTAGACACATTTATTTATTTATTATTTTTAAAGTAAAAAATAATAATAATAAAATAAAAAAATCATAGGAATTATTTAACGTACTTTTATATTTCTTTGAGTAAATATAAATAATTTAATTACATTTTCGGTTTAAAAATCACTCGGTGCACTTCCTCATTTTCACCACAAGAGAGAAGCAGCGGCGAATTACCAACTCGCTTCATCAACTTCCATAATAAAAGTCTTTATTCGTTCCAATATTTAGATCTTTAAATATAAAATACAGACAATAAGCAGTTATTACACGTGAATATTATTAGTTCTCTAATAATATATTAGTAATCAGTGCTGTCCTTTTTCACCGTTATTTTTAAATAATAAAACACACACACACACACACACACACACACACACACAATAAAAATAAAGAAGTGAAATAAAAAGTGATAAAAATATCAAATAAGGAACTAAACCCCAAAGTTTACGTACCAGCCTCCTCTTCTTCTCTGGTACTTATTACATACGTCACACTGCCACCCGGCGATGATTTCGTTAACAACACTTCAATAAAGTTCGACTTTAAAAACGTAAACAAAAGATACATGTTTAAAACTTTTATGATTTTATTTGCTCTGACTGTAGGCTCTAATATTAATTAAATTATTATACGAGCAGAAAAAATTAGTCGATTCGTTATGTATCGGTTCAGGAACCACACGGTGCACTTCATAATTTTGACCACAGGAGGGCAGCAGTGCTGTGTTTATTGCACTGTCACTAGGGGTCGCCACAGCGAGTCCGTCGCATTATAGCGTATAATTTCATTCATACATATTTATACTGTATATATGTGTGTGTGTGTGTGTGTGTGTGTGTGAGGGGAAAAACAGCAAGAGATGCGTTAAGACTAATTAATTCCTGCGCAGAGAGATGAATTGATTCATTAAATAGATTCATTAACGTGTCGGTTCATGTACATTTCACATTTCGACCACAAGAGGGCAGAAGTTCAGTGTTTATTCCACACACATATAGACGCTTTAAAATTCTACACCTATGGAGGCAAGTTGGCGAAGTGGGTAGCGTTGGCACCTCACGGGAATAAGGACACGGGTTCGAATTAAATGGACAATTAGGCATTACGTTACTAGCAGATGGTGCTTTGGACAAGACAAACTCACATATCCCGGTGTAGCACTGTAGTCGGGACAATTTCCAGGCAAACAAAGACAAAACAGAGGCTATTGCTGATAGGGTAGTTAAGATTTATCACCCTGTAAATATTTTGTTGAGGATGCAGGACTGAGGGATGTGATTCGAGGAGTCGGGGACGCTGTACAAATGTATGTTAGAGGAAGTCTCTCTCCTGTCTCTCACGGGCGATGCTTGGACTTCTGTTAGCAATGATAACTGTCTGGGAGTCCCGGGTCACTGTACTGATGACAGCTGGTGTCGAACACTCGCCACTATGCAGACTGATGCGTGTATCACGTCCAGGATGTTGCTCAGGAATGGACAAATTTAAAGAAACTTGGGGCAGACACTGCACCAGTCATGAGAGCAGCTGTGAGGCTACTTCCATATAAACATCTGGACTGCACTGCACACGCTCTACAACCAATAATAATAGTGTCATTACATGATGGTGGACTCTAGCCGAATGTAATGTTAGCCAAGCCCGGACTCTAGTGGCCACAAGATGCAACTTCACTTTACACATGAACAAATAGATCCAACTCCGTGTCCATCGACTAGAACCACGCGGGTCTCACACGTTCAGTGTGTTGTATTTGTCTGTGCATTAAATGGATCAATTACATTGTGTGTGTGTGTGTGTGTGTGTGTGTGTCAGTTACAGGTGCTCTATTGAATTATGGAACTGAAACTTTGGGTAGGGAGTACGACATCTCCCGTTCTGTGATGCTACCTGGCTTCCGCCACCTGTTCAGAGTCACGGAGCTATCAGATGATAATAATGTCAACATCATGGGATTACAAAAGTTTTGTGAAGACCTGTCTCAGCGAAAGGACAACTCCAGTCTCACATGGCTCAAGTTTGCTACGGCACTTGATCCCAGGTCCAAGGAGGTGAAGTGTGGAGTTCCTTAAACAACATACTCAGAGATGATAGTAATGTCCAGATCCGGAGTACTGAAACAACAGCAGAAGAAGAGGACAATGTCCATCCTTCTGGTTGCATCATCTGATTCAGACACAGATAAAGAAACAGAATCCATTCAAACTTCATTGGACTGCAACAAAACCTGGATCAGTGCCCACTGGAGTGGTGGTCAACAAGAAACGACTTGTACCCGGGACTAGCACCTCTCACCTGCAAATATCGTTCATCACCTGCCATCACTGTACTCTGTGAGAGGTTGTTCCCAGGCTACATCCTTCTTCACTCCACCCATCCTTCTTCATTCCACCCATCCTTCTTCACTCCACCCATCCTTCTTCACCTCACCCATCCTTCTTCACTCCACCTCACCCATCCTACTATATTCCACCCATCCTTCCTCACTCCACCCATCCTTCTTCACCTCACCCATCCTTCCTCACTCCACCCATCCTTCTTCACCTCACCCATCCTTCTTCACTCCACCCATCCTTCTTCACCTCACCCATCCTTCTTCACTCCACCCATCCTTCTTCACTCCACCCATCCTTCTTCACTCCACCCATCCTGAAGTGCTATATAATGTGAATGTATTATTAATATTCGAACATGGAGACACTGGTGTGTAGTTGGTGAAGATCTGGTTTCCAGACGTGAGCTGGAATGTTCTGTAAGTTTATAAACTGCACAAATTTATATTTAAATACAAGTTAAATGTAATTACAGCTAATGAATGCTTTAATGACAGCTTCTGTAACGCTGGAACTCCAGACACGAACAGACAGGATGAAGAGGAGGAAGAAGAGAAGATGTTCTTCAATAGTGAAAATTAACAAATAAAGAGAGAACAAGGAACAAACACACGGATCAGAATTAAAGTAGTATCCTGAATCGAACTCAACAAATCAATCGATTAATCAGTGTGTGAATCTCCCACAGATGGCACTCGCTCGGTCACGTGAATGCTTCGTAATACGTGCTCCCGTAAACAGTCAGTGAAAGCCGCTGGTTGCCATTCCTCCTAAATCCCCCGAGTTCTCCAGTTCCTGCCAGCTCATGTTTTTGTCTGAGTGTGTGTATGGTTAGTGATCTGTTTTCTGTTAAAGTGTGACATGTTGAACCAAAACCTAATAAATAAATCCCCCTCGGTGAAATCGAGGACATGAGTCTGTTTATTATTATTTTATTTAATATCCGATTAATCGCCATTCATTTTCCCCCAAATGTGTGAATAATTATTTAATTTAAATGAATCGATTAACAGCCGCGATATTTATTATTATTATCATTATTCTGTGTGTATGTGTGTGTGTGTGTTCATGTGTGTGTTTGAGTGTGAAAATAGAGAGAGACAAAAAGAAATGCATTAAAACCCTCATTAATAAGCTGCCTGTGCAGAGAGATGAATCGATTCAGGAAATTGATTCCCAAGGTCATAATTGATTCCTGCAAACTGTATGGTTTAGGTATTACACGGTGCACTTCAGCTTGTCGACCACAAGAGGGTAGCAGTGCTGCGTATATTCAGTGGAATTTAACCCACATCCGTGCAGGGAAACACACATACTGTATATAAACACACTTCTGAAGTCAGCACTCATGCCCGGAGTGGTGAGCTGCCTCCACAGCGCCCAGGGAGCAACCAGGGGTTAGGTGCATTGCACTTCAGCCATATTGGTACTTGACGGTAGCGGGAATGGATCCGAGGACCTTAACCGCAAGCCTACCACAGCTACATCATGAATATGAATCAGATCAGTGGTTTAGATCCAGGAAACATATTAGGGAGACAGATGAGTGAAACAGGTCATGATTTAGTTTACTAAAAGCTGTAGAAGAAGAGAATTTAACTCATATTTCAGTAAATATTCAGTAATTCTGAACAAGGATTGGTTTTGTGTTGGGTGTAGATGATGTATGTGATGTATATGATGTATGTGATGTATACAATGTATGTGATGTATGTGATGTATACGATGTATGTGATGTATACAATGTATGTGATGTATGTGATGTATGTGATGTATGTGATGTATATGATGTATATGATGTATGTGATGTATGTGATGTATGTGATGTATACGATTCAGTTCAATTTTATTTTATTTATAAAGTGTTTTTAACAATGGACTTTGTCCCAAAGCAGATTTTTATCCCAGATGAGTAACGGTGGCAAAAAAACCTCCCTGAGTAAGGAAGAAACCTTGAGAGAAACCAGTCTCATAATGAAACCCATCCTCATTTGGGTGATGTAATCTGTATACATCTAATACATAATTCTATAACTAACAATAAT
>JAOUQV010000020.1:6890076-6917541 GCA_028565295.1 Aspidoras spilotus | reverse complement strand
GAATTAGGACATTGGAAAATTGGGAGACAAAGAGAGGGACGACTGAGATAGGACATGTACAGAGGAGGGACAGTGGATATATTGGTAGAAGTATGACAGACAGGAGACAGAGAGGATGTGGTCAATGTAGATATACAGGTAATTGGTGTGAGAGAAGATGTAGAGGACAGAGTGAGGTGGAAAAGATTGACTCGATGTGGTCAACCCTGATGAAGGAAGCGGCTAAAAGAAGAAGAAAAATATTTTTTGTGAAAATAAGTGTATATTTGACTCTAGAATATATATTAGTGATGATATTTAAATGTCTTCATGAACTTTCTCCTCTTTACCTTTAAGATATGATTGTTAGATATGTTCTAGTTATGTCTCACAGTTCTTTAAACAGTAATAAACCAGTTTAAACCGGTATTTACCAAGACCCAGTTAAATATGGTGAAGGAGCTTTTAGCCACTATGGCCCAGGGCTCTGGAATGCTCTTCCTGAAGGGCTTAGATAAAATTTTTGTTTGATGTTTGGATTAGTTATTATTTTATTTCCAACATTATCAACATTATTATTATTATTATTATTTATTTCATTTTAATACCGTGCGAGTCGGCCCATCGTCAAAGAGTCGATTCAATGATCCGACATGTTCGTGACGTCACGCTCTCTGTCAGAGCACCGCTGAGGTAAATCCAGTCAGTCTCCAGAGAACGCGCGGTTATTTCAACTGTGTGAACGATAGCGTTTAAGCGTTCTGTTACACCGGGAAGTGGTTCAGTTTTAAATATATATATATATATATATATATATATATAATATATATTTACAGAGTACAAATATACAGCGGATGATAAGAACTCCACAATAATGATTTTCTGTGATAAGTAAGTTACATTTAATAGTAACATCTAAATTCTGTGGTAAACCGGAATAATATAAATATTAATGAAATAAACATTCTTTAATATAAACGAGGAAAATAAAAAAAGTATCATTTTAAAAAATATTGTTATAAATTATTTATTATTATTTTAACTGTAGAAGTGTTTAGGTGTTAAATATTTTCAGAACGGTTTTTTTTTTTTTTTTAATCTCTGAGGTAATTAATTGACAGAACTTCCGTTAGCTTTATGCTAATCTGTCACCCAGACGCCATAGAAGTGCGCGTGCCGAGTATCCACACAGCGAGGAGGATGAAACCGGTTTTCATTCATTCATTCATTTATTCCTTTATTGTCTTCCGTTTTATTCAGGAACAACCCTAGACAAGAGGGGCGTCACTCAATCATAGGACACACACACACACACACACACACACACACACACACACACACTATCACACAGATACACACACAATCACAGGAATACAGTCACTGTCTCACACACACAGTCACAAAGACACATACAATCATACAGACACACAGTTACTATCACACACACACAATTTCACTATCACACACACACTATCACACAGATACACACACAATCACAGGAATACAGTCACAATCACACACACACAGTCCCAAAGACACATACAATCATACAGACACACAGTTACTATCACACACACACAATTACACAGTCACTATCACACACACTATCACACAAATACACACACAATCACAGGAATACAGTCACTATCACACACACACACACACACAGTCCCAAAGACACATACAATCGTACAGACACACAGTTACTATCACACACACACAATCACACAATTATACAATCACTATCACACACACTCACACAGATACACACACAATCACAGGAATACAGTCACTATCTCTCACACACAGTCCCAAAGACACATACAATCATACAGACACACAGTTACTATCACACACACAATCACTCAATTAAACAATCACTATCACACAGATACACACACAATCACAGGAATACAGTCACGATCGCAAACACACACACAGTCACAAAGACACATACAATCATACAGATACACACAATTACACAGTCACTATCACACACAATCACAAGACGCATACTATCATACAGATACACACAATCACATAGTCACTATCACACACACAATCACAAAGATGCATACTATCATACAGATACACACATTCACTATTACACACACACACACAATCACACAGATACACAAAATCACACAATTGCACACTCACTATCTCACACACACACACTTACACAGTCACTATCACACACACTATCACACAGATACACACAATCAGGAATACAGTCACTATCACACACACAGTCACAAAGACACATAAATCATACAAATACACACAATTACACAGACACAGTCACTATTACACACACATACACAATCACACAGATACACAAAATCACACAATTACACAGTCACTATCTCACACACACACACACAATTACACAGTCACTATCACACACACATTATCACACAGATACACACACAATCAGGAATACAGTCACTATCACACACACAGTCACAAAGACACATAAAATCATACAAATACACACAATTACACAGTCACTATCACACACAGAATCACAAAGACGCATACTATCATACAGATACACACAATCACACAGATACACAAAATCACACAATTGCACACTCACTGTCTCACACACACACACACACACAATCACACAATTACACAGTCACTATCACACACACTATCACACAGATGCACACACAATCAGGAATACAGTCACTATCACACACACAATCACAAAGACTCATACTATCATACAGATACACACAGTCACTATTACAAACACACACACAATCACACAGATACACAAAATCACACAATTGCACACTCACTATCTCTTACACACACATACAATCACACAATTACACAGTCACTATCACACACACAATCACAAAGACGCACACTATCATACAGATACACACAATCACACAGACACACAGTCACTATTACACACACACAATCACACAGATAAACAAAATCACACAATTGCACACTCACTATCTCACACACACACACACACAATCACACAATTACACTGTCACTATCACACACACTATCACACAGATACACACACAATCAGGAATACAGTCACTATCACACACACAATCACAAAGACGCATACTATCATACAGATACACACAATTACACAGACACAGTCACTATTACACACACACACACACACAATCACACAGATACACAAAATCACACAATTACACACTCACTATCTCACACACACACACACACACACACAATTACAAAGATACACACAATCACACAGTGACTATCAGACACAAGGGTAGAACATGCAAATCCCACACAGAAGTTTCCAGGGTCAGCCAAACCGGGGATCGAGCCCGGGTCCTTCTTGCTGTGAGGCGCCAATGCAACCAATGCAAATATAATTTAAAAATTAAGAACAATAATAAAACAGAATAATATAAACTTAAATAATTATCGGTATCATTGACTGTTTGGGTTGAGATTGCAGATTTTACACAATGCCCAAACATTCTCTCCATTGACTGTTTCTAATACAACGATGGCATGAAAAGTAAAATAAATATATACATAGAAATACCTTTATTCACCTCCAACAAAGGGTGGCACGGTGGTGCCATGGATGTAGTGCTGCGCCCTCACAGCAAGAGAAATTTCTTTGTGGAGTTTGCAGTTTGAGACGACAATTAACCTATCAAGATCCCGGGTTCGAGTCCCTGGTGGGGTGACTCGGGAAATTTCGGTGTGGAGTTTGTTCTCCCTGTTTTCATGCTGGTTCTCTCCATGGGTACTCCGGTTTCCTCCCGCATTACAAAGACATGTATGATATGTTAATTGGTGTCTCTAAATTGCCTGTTAATGTGTGATTGTGTGCCTATGATCAATTAGTGAATAGGGTTTGTCCTGCCCTCGCGCCCAGAATTGCCGGGTGGGCACCGGATTCTCCCGTGACTCTAAAACTAGGATTAAGCGGGTATAGAATGATCAAATGAAGATACAACTAACTTTTGTCAATTTACGTACAACTTCTGAAATCAACATCTATTTTATTTTATCTCTTTCAGAGTTTTTTTATCACGTGGTTGTGAATCTCTGAGATTCACACACAGTCAGAGATGGCACAGAGAGACGGCTCGTTGACTAATGACTGGCTAAGAGGGTATAAAAAACAATTCTGTTGCATGCAGATGTTTATATTCATGCATTTATTAATTTATAATTATATAAATTATATAAATATATAATAATATAATTATGCTGAGCGTCTGGATTAATCTTACTTAGGTTTTAATCTCAGTTCTTTCTTACTAAAGTCTTATATTTTAGATATTTATCCATTTTCATCCTGATTTTTTTGACTAATTCACTTTGACCCTTATCATTAGAGACATTCATATTTAATGTAATTAGTACGATAATATTGTGCATGTGTTAAGGTCCTAGAAAGCTTTATGCAAATGAACTTGTCCTTACTTTGCTTTGCAAAGGGCACATTGAGGACAGTGGGGTCGACGCCAACAACAGTCAGAGCGCCATATTGTCAGTGTGAGCATGACCATGCCAGCTGGTGAGTCAATTAGCACCAGGGCAGCAAAAGCGTAGGAGACCCTAAGGTTTATTTCTTTATATACACCATGATCACCACTAGTAGCAACATCCTCATCATCAATAACATCATTATCTTTTATTACTGGGTTTTGCCAACATTAAACACACACGACTGAGACATGAATCAGGTAGGTATGAACTACTACCTTTTTATTTCATTTATTTTATGTTTTATTTCATCATGCACACCACCATAATCATCATCATCATCATTATCGTCATCTTAATTATCTTTTATGAATGTGGCTTTTGAAGGGAGCCAAGTGGCATTAAACACACACCCACACACATGACTGAGAAATAAATCAGGTAGTTGTGAATTACTGACCAGTGTTGATCACCCCATCATCATCATCTTTTATTACTGAGGCTTTTGATAAGAGCCAGAAAATATTTAACACACTCAACTTGTGTCGTTCTCTCACTTGTAAATAGCTTTGGATAAAAGTGTCTGCCTAATGACAAAATGTATATGTAAATGCACACACACACACAAGGTGTGAAAGACTAGCATGTGCATGCTAGTACCGAGAGACTGTTTGGTCAGAGGCCCAGACAATCATCTGGATGTTGGAGTCTCGGAACAAGTAGCAATGACTAAGTTTTCTGTGTCAGACTTGCGAATAAACAATTACACAAAGGTGACAAGGACATGGTGGCCCAAGCATCTAAGGTGGCCTTTAGAAAGCATACAATTTGCAATACATACTGCTTAATAACCCGAGGGAGCGCAAGTGTATGAGCGGAGCTAAGAGGTGGTTTATGGGGATATAAATAAGGTTGAAATATTCCTCTCCATTTCTTTGCTGCAATATTATTGGCTGTAAATATCAGGGAATATTGCCACCGGATCCATAACTATACAGTAGATGTTTCGTGTTGTGCGTTATTAATCTCACCTCGTGAACATACCTTCTAATATGTGTATTACGGTAACAGTGCACAAAAAAAGGGGTAGATGTCGCACTCCCTCTATACATTGTTTCTAAAGTTCAGCATGATTTATTTGACGCCTGTAGAAACTCTCACATGGCCTGAGCAGCATCTCCAGATGTTTTAGGGTGAATACTGTACTAGAAAGTTTTTCATGGCAGCCGCAGAAAGTAACTGAGCGTCGCGAGCATCAACAGCGCAGGTGTAATATGATTAATACCAAAAAATGTGAATAAAAAATTTACATCCACAAATGCATGTGTGTTTTGTTTTTAATAAACAGTACAATATAATTTTGCAGGTGGCTCGGTGGCGAAGGACCCGGGTTTGAGCCCTTGTGAAATTTCTCTGTGGAGTTTGCATGTTCTCACCATGTTCGCTCTGGTTTTCTCCGAGTGCTTGAGTTTCCACCTGCATTCCAAAGACCTGCATGGTATGTTCATTGCACTGGTGTCCCTAAAGTAGCCATTAGTATATGTGTGTATCCTACGATGGAGTGGCGTCCTGTCTAGGGTTGCCTGTCCTTGCGTCCAGAGGTATTGCATCGTATGTAAATGACAGGGTGGCACGGTGGTGCATTAGTTGTGCTGTTGCCTCACTGCAAGAAGGACCTGGGTTCAATTCCCGGGTGGGGTATTCTGAGAAATTTGAGTGTTCGTTCTGGTTTTCTATGGGTGTCTGGGTGCCTCTAAATTGCCCCATAGTGTATGAATGTGTGCCCCCTATCTAGGGTTGTTCCTGTCCTTGTGCCCAGAGTTGCAGGATGGGCACCGGCTTGCCCATTACCCCTTGTGGATTAAGCGGAAGAAAATGAATGAATCAGACTAAATATAAAAAACTAGTTTATTGCATGAATTTTCATTGCGTCCGGAAAGTATTCAAAGAATTTCTTTTTTCCACATTTTATTTTACAGCCTTATTCCGAACCGGATTAAATAAAAATTTCCCTCAAAATTTTACACACAGTACCCCATATAATGATCAATATAAAAAAAAAGTTTGTTTGGAATTTTTGCAAATTTATAAAAAATCAAAAATGAAACAATCACGCGTGTGTCATAAGTATTCAAAGCCTTTGTTTTCAAAGCCATGAGTGTCAAAACTGATCTCAGGTCCATCCTGTTTCCATTTAAGATGTTTTGAAAACTTGATTGTAGTCCACCTGTGGAAAATCCAGTTGATTAGACATGATTTGGGAAGGCACAAAACAGTTTATATAAGATTTTATGGTTGAGAGTAACATGTCAGAGCACAAACCAGTCCATGAAGTCCAAGAATTGTCTCTAAACTTCAGAGACAGGATTGTATCGAGGCACAGATCTGGGGAAGGGTAAAGAAAAATATCTACAACATTGACAGTCCCAACGAGCACAATGGTTCAACCATGCAGCACTCTTTCTACAGTTAGCTACTCAACCAATCTGAGGGTTTGGGGTAGACGGGCATTAGTTAGAGAAGAGTCCAAGAACCCAAGGGTCACTCTGAAAGGGCTTCATCATTGGTCTGTGGAGAGAGGAGACCTTTCCAGAAGGACAACAATTTCCGCTGCACCCCACCAAACACACATCTCTGATCGCTGTGGGGTTGTTTTTCTGCACCAGAAACTGGGAACAGGAATCAGGGTCAAGAGAAAAATAATGCAGCAATGTACAGAGACATCCTTGAAGAAAACCTGCTCTAGGGTGCTCTGGAACACAGACTGGGGCGAAGCTTCAACTTCTAACAGGAAATCCAATCTAAGAACACAGACAAGATAACTCTGTGAATGGTCTTGAATGGCCCAGAACAGAGCCCAGACTTGAATCCGACTAAACATGTCTGGAGAGGTCTGACAATTACTGTGCACTGTGATCAAACCTTATAGAGGTTCTGCAAAGAAGAATGCACAAAACTTCCCAAAAAAAGTTGTGTCCAAGTTTGTAGCATCATACACAGAAAGACTCGAGGCTGTAATTTCTGGCAGAGTTGCTTCAACAAAGCATGTGAATATTTGAGTACATATTTACCATCCCACCAATTGCGAGAGGAAACCGGTTTATTCAGAGAAAACCCAGGTGTTGCCCCTGGGGCTTGAACCCGGGATCTTCTTGCTGTGAGGCCGCACCACTATTCGCTGCGCCACTGTGCCCCCGCTGTGTGTAGAATTTTGAGTATGAAAATGAATTAACAAGATTTTGGAATGAGGCTGAAGTTAAGCGCTGTGAATAATTTCGGGGTGCACTGCATGTTTTTGTATAATGTGTATGTTTAATAATAAACATGGCCTTCGTTTCTGCTCAGATCTAACATTAGTATACAGATACACAGGTATTTGAGCGTATTTGCAGGTGTAGGTCTTTCACATCCTGAATGGGGGCAGTACTGACTTTGCCATTACAATTCCCTTATTTTCCACCCGAAAGCCTTTAAGCTCTAATTAAGATTGTCCAGATAATAAGGGAATTAGTATTGTGATGCACAGAGACGGTTTAAAAAGCTGATCAAAATTCTGCTGCAATCAAACCATCTGTCACCTGTTTCTTTTAAAGTTATCGATGCACTGGAATCAGCTAGACATCAAGCGGAACAGAAAACACACAAGGAGGAACCAGTTAGATATCAATACAATTTTGATGAGCTTGCGAGACTTGAGCCATGTGATCTGTGCTGAACAGAACTACTTTATAGACATTGTGAAGTGTATATTTCTTAACATAACCAGCCATTAGAGAGCACAAGCCTGGGTAAGTGGTAAGGGTTGGAAAGGTTTATAAGAGAGTAGTGACCCCAGGCCCTTGTTGTATGGTTAAGAGACAGGAAGCAGAGCTGGAGGTGGTAGAGCTCTGCTTCTGTTGAGGTTCTCATTAGGAGTGACCAGGATGGACAGGATTAGGAATGAGAACATCAGAGGGACAGCACAGGTTGAAAATTGGGAGACAAAGTTAGAAAGTGCAGACTGAGATGGTTTGGACATGTACAGAGGAGGGACAGTGGATATATTGGATGTTAGAAATGGAGCTGCCAGGAAAGAGACAGAGAGGAAGAACAAAGAGGAGATATATAGATGTGGTCAATGTAGACATGCGGGTAGACAGAGTGAGGTGGAAAAGATTGACTTGCTATGGCGACTCCTGATGAAAGGGAAAGGCCGAAAGAAGAAGAAAAAGACCGTATGTTTTACGTGCTCTTCTCTACCTGCCTCATTAAAAATCTGACTATGCTAATACATATAGTGCTAATATTAATATCTGTGTGCATTTACTGCAAAAAACAGTGGCGATATATTTCTGGCGATATAAAGGGATCTATCAGACAATAGAAAGGGAAGGTTTGTGTTTTTTCCTGTATGTGTGTGTTTGTGTCCACATGTGTTTTGCGCATTATTCCTGTAACCACCCGTAACCTTAGAGGTTTATCAGTGTTTTCTGCAAGAGATCCCCCCCACTCCAGTGTTCTTACTAAAAGCCACGGTGACACGTGTTATTGAGTTTTCATCCCTGAATAATTAACTTAGGTTCTGCTAGCACCTCAGCAAATATTAATCCAGGGTGTCTCATGGCCGTGGCCACCGTATTGACTTGATTAGCTGCTAATAAGGAAGCTGACTGGCCGTATGGGGCGTTGAGGAAGATGACTTCATTAGCAGGGTCTTGGTGAACATTATTCTTCTTTGCTCACACACACATCTTCATAGTAGCCCCCGAATGGGTGGAAAACTCTTTAATGTTAATTCTCTTTATTATGATTATTTGCACAGTTTTGAAACATTTTAATTTTATATTACAATTAAAGAAAATAAATTTTAACATTATGTAAATAACAGTATGTCCAGTTCCACCTTCCAGCAAGTCTAAGGTAATAAATTTCGAATAGGAGAAGGAAAGTAGTAGGCTTGTGGTTAAGGAACCAGCTTGCCGCTGGAAGGTCCCCGATTCAATTTCCAGTACCGCCAAGTCATGACTAAAGTTCCCATGGGCAAGGCACCTAACCCCCAGTTGCTCCCCGGGTGCTGTGCAGGCAGCTCACCGGTCCGGGCACGTGTGTTCCTTCCACCATTGTGTGTATATACACCTGGTTTGCCTTGCCTGTGTAGGGAGTTCACGCCCTCCTTTCACTCCATGTAGAATGTCGCTACTTCACTGGACCCTGCTGAGGTAACGTTTCAACAGAGGATTCACTTCCCCTCTCTTTTGCTCCACAGCAAGCATCACTTCCCCATCTGGCTCAGCCGAGGGCTCTGCCTCACTTATTTATTTATTTTTTTTGTTGAGATTGCTGTCATTACAGTCTGTTGTCTTTTTCCACTGTGGTGGTGCAGGCTTCATGTTCAGGATTTACTGTGTGTTTGTGTTTCAGTTTTCATCTTGTTTTCTTCTGTTTGCAATTTTTATTGGAATAATGTGCTTTATTTCTGGCATTATCCTAGATTTGTGTACTTGATTTGGGAACAATCAGGATTATATTTGTAATTTTAATGACTGAAATTAATTTTTTAAGTTGTTCTGTATTAGAGTGTCTGCTAAATACCATCTGGGAGCGAAGGCAGGAACAACCCTAGACAGGGCACCAAGCTATCATAGGGCACACACATAGTCACATGCACATTCACACTATAATGGGCAATTTATAGACACTAATTAACCTATCATGCATGTCTTTGGAATGCGGGAAGAAACCGGAGCACCCAGAGAAAAGACGTGCGAACACAGGGAGAACATGTAAACCCCACAGAGAAATTTCCTGAGTCGCCCCACCCGGGGCTCTAACCCGGGATCTTTTTGCTGTTAGGCCACAGCACTATCGACTCCGCCTCAGTGCCGCCCCACAGCCTTTTTCTTATATTGTATTTTGTGCAGGTGTGATGTATTTATTTGTGTGTTGTGTAGGGGCTTTCAGGAATGTTGTAGCAATGCCACACATGCATGGAGTAAAAATCTCTCTTTGTTTCAAACATAGGATGCTTTACACATTTCCTGTGATGCTAGTCTAAAATACAGTATGTTAGCTGTGCAAATCCACTAGCATAAATGTTTTATCTGTGTCCTGGTTTCAGTGGTGGGCTTCATTTATAAGAGTGTATGAGAGTCTTATCTTATCATGTCTGTGCCACATGCAAAGTGCAGTCTCGGCTCAGATGATCCCAGCGTTAAAACTTTGAGCGGGCTTGAGCAGCTGGTTATTTTGTTATCAATTTGCAGCAGGAGGTCTGCGTTTCTTCTGCGATATGCACTACACATCTTCTTATCTCTGGGGATCAGCTATCAAAGCTTGCAGGCTAGTGAGCATTTGTGATTGAGCCTGTGCCATGCAGGATTAGGATTTTGTTGCCTAACATATTTTAATGCATACATCTTGAATACATTTTGCTGAATATTGTACTTTGCAGGTTGGATGAAGGGGACAGGTTATATAATCTCCTCCATTACCAGACACATGTAAATGCACTTGTACTTGGCTTCTGTTCATATTTGCCTCCACTATAAAACCCTCAGTCGAAAGACACTAAGGCAATGCAAGTAATGAGGAACTCAAATCTGTAGGCTCATCATGTCCATCTCACCCAGAATCTCACCCAGAATCTCACCCAGAAGCTCATGTTTCTTCAGCCATGTCACATAAATGACTTGATGTTCTTTTGGACACCATGTGTCATCTTTATTCAGGATACATCACACTGAAAATGTCATATTTAAAAAAAGACAGAAATATGTACACACTGACTACAAAGCAGTTTTAGGGTCTGGCTGCTCCTGATCTCATCACAGATGGTCTGGCTGCTCCTGAAACTTGCCACCAATTAGATACCTATTAAATTAGACTTGTGTTTCATGCTCAAAAAAATTACAAAAACTATCATTTACAAAATAACCGTTGAAAATTAGGAAAATAATAAGAAACAATGATAAGAAAACCAAAATCTACTGTTAGCAAACACAGATTGCACAAAAAATGAACGAAAATTTGCACATTGCCTTTGTAACAATGAATTTGTAAATATCGCACAGACCCGTGTTTTATTTAAAATGGATTAAAAGGAGTTATAGTGGCTTATTTAGTGTCAGAACTGCGGTGGAGTGAAGGCTATTTCTGAGCCGGATGGTCCTTGTTTTAATCGTTTTGTACCGTCTACCTGATGGTAGTAGCTCCAAGAGATAGTGACCAGGGGGACAAACTTCCATAATTATTTTGTGGGCTTTTTGAAGACAACGAGAGCTGTGTAGATCCTCCAGGGTGGATAGAGAACGCCCAATGATCTTTTCTGCAGATCTCACAAGTTCTTTTTTGTGTGCTGCAGTGTAGCTGTAGATCCACAAAAAGTCCATGAGTGAGAATGCTCTCTATAGTGGAACGGTAGAAGGACACCAGCAGTCTCTGGTTAATGTTTGTTCTTTCTCTGCTGTGACTTATTAATACGTTTCTTGATGTTCATAACCCAGGTTAGTTGTTCCTTGATATTAATATCCAGGAAGCGAAAGACTGTGGCTCTTTTTACACAGTCACCATTGATGGTTAAGGATTCTGTATAATTTTGCTTGGCCATGGGAATAATAATGATTGAAGTTTCACAATTAAATATGGACATGTGTCAATACCGGAGGACATTTTCAATTATAAATGTACCAAACAAATGTGTTGCTTGTCAAAAAGTAAGACATTATGTTACCCATGTTAAAGTAAGTGGAAGAGTGCAGGCTGAGCTTATCTTCACCACATGCTTTATAAGGACATCTGCACAAGTCACATATGAAGCAGCAGGCAATTACGTTTATCTAGCCCAGGTAACTCGGAGCAGATTGCCTGATTTCTAATCGTCAAATATTATCTTCACAATCTGTCACTTACTCTGTGTATCACATTGTGTCATAATTGCTATATTGTGCCCTTTAAATTAAATACTATATTTCCAAAAGTATTTGCTCATCTGCCTTGACTCACATATGAACTAATCCATAGGGTTCAATATGACATTGGTCCACCCTTTGCAGCTAAAACAGCTTCTTCATCTGGGAAGACTGTTCACAAGGTTTAGGAGTGTGTTTATAGGAATTCTTGACCATTTTTCCAGAACGCGTTTGTTATGTCACACACTGATGTTGGACGAGAAGAACCTGGCTTTCAGTCTCCGCTTTAATTCATCCAAAAGATAAGGTCAGGACTCTGTGCAGGTCAGTCAAGTTCATCCACACCAGACATCCATGTCTTTATGGAACTTGTAAAGTCATGTTGGAAGAGGAAGGGGCCAGCTCCAAACTGTTCCCACAAAGTTGGGAGCATGGAATTCTCCAAAATGTCTTGGTATGCTGAAGCATTCATACACGTGTCCATGGAAGTGATTGGAACACCTGATTCCCATAATTTGGATGGGTGAGCAAATACTTTTGGAAATATAGTGTACAACAGCACAGAAGTATCTGTATACTGAGACATGTAATGCTTTGCATTTTGAGTTGCGACATGTAACTCGGACTCATCCTTGTGTCCTGCATTTTTGAGTGGCATCATGAGTCAAATGCCATGGGTTTGGCTTGCCATCACTACAGTTGGAGCTTGTAGAGACGTGTGATTGATTCAGTGCTTAACAAAATTAGACCAGTATTATATCACAAACATTTCAATCACTTGTAGATCACTATCAAATCAGAACCTAATAACTATTGATAATTATCAAATTAGCAGCAAATCGTTATAGGAAGACTGATTTTTCATGGGTTTTTCAGGATAGGATTTCTAACATATCAGTATTCTCATCACAATCAGATCATTCATTCATTCATTCATTCATTTGCTCATTTTTTATACCTGCAGTTCATCATAGGGCACACACACACACATTTAACACACTAACAGGCAATTTAGAGACACCAATTAATCTATCATGCATGTCTTTGGAATGCAGTAGGAAACTGGAGAAACCCCACGCAAACACAGGAAGAACATGCAATCTCCACACAGAAATTTCCCAAGTCGCCTCACCCGGGCTCAAACCCGTTATCTTCTTGCTGTGAGGCTACAGCACTAACCACTGTGCCACCCCTCAATCAGATCACAGCTGAGTAAATCAGTATTATGCTGCTGTTAGATCAGAGATTTGTTTACTCATACCACGGCTTGATGTTAGTGCAGGTTTGACCTGAACATTTTCACCGTAGTCCAACGGATTATTATAAAAAAATAACTCTGCATTTAACCCATCCAGGTCTGCACACTCGTTGCCCATTGAGGCACGCGGGCAACAGTTGGGGTGGTGTAAGTTTGCCTTTCTTAACAGCACTTCAGACATGACTGTTTAGAGTGGTGATCGAACTGGCGTTCCCTTGGTCCCCAGCCCTCTACCCTATTCATATAGCCACGGCTGACTCCATATTGTTCAGTTATGTGAATTCTTTATAATAAATACATATTCCCGCATGATCTCTGTGATTTAATTTATTGTAATTTATTTTATATATTATTTATATAGTTATTTATGTGCAAGATGAAGAACAAAAACAAAGCCATAAAACGACTTCTGTTCAGCTTTTATTCCTCAGATACAGTTTATAAATAGAGTTATAGTTGTAATGTGGCATCACTGCAAAGAGCAGGGTTTGGATGAGGAAGGCCGGACACAGCTGCTGTGGCCTGTAGGGCGTTGTGCACACATGCGTGTGTGTTTGTGTGTGTGTGTGTATTGATCACAGCTGTAATCACTCCATCTGTCACAAGCTGCTGCTAATACTGAAGCAAGCCATGGAAAAGCAGCCAGGCTTACAACATTCTCTCTTTTTCTCTAATATTTTTGCTCTCATTTCTTTATATTCCTCTGTTTCTCTCTCTCTCTCTTTCTCACACACCCACCCACTATTTTTTGCTACAGTTCTTAGTGCTGTCTCCATCCTACGCCAGGGTGTGTGCTGAGCAATAAAGGCCACCCTTGTTCTTAATACATGTGTGTGTGCGTGCACGTGCATGAACATACACGGGTTAGATATACAGTAGGTTTAGCAGCTAAAGCAGTTTCTAATTAAATAGGAATCATATTGTTTAATTTATATGGTAATGTGATTAAATCATTTCCTATATTTCACTTTACATATTTCACTTTACGGTTCAATTTAACGGATTTCACATTTCAGTTTCCCCAGTTTATCACCTTTAACAACACAATCATCTCAATGTTGTCTCTGGCAAAGGTGTATTATAGGGTAATATTTACATTATAAATACGTCTAATATCACTCGTCAACATTTACTTTTTTATATGGATCTTTAGTATGTAATTCACAACTGAACACAGAAATAAACATTCAAATAAACAACAAAGAGCAAAATTCTGAATGCTAGCAATACTGCCAAGCTAATCACAAGACTTAGATAACTACAAAGTAGGTAATAAATTAATTAATCACATATCAGTCGGCTACTTGGCAAAGTATAGTAAATACTGTATGTTAAGTGCTGGTGTACCACAAGGCTCTGTTTTAGGCCCACTGCTTTCTCCTTGTATATTCTGCTTTTTGTGTATATTCAAAGACTTGGTACTGACTTTGCTTCCATTGTTTTGCTGACGACTGATGAGACATCATATTAATAAAGTTGATGAATGCGTAAAGGACATTAGACAATGGATTCTCAATAACTTTATTCTTCCAACTACGGTAGAGCAGAGGAACTCGTTCTTTCTGCAAAGTCAGTCACTACAGAGCTCCAAGTTGAAGCTGTACTAGCTGGGTGGCCAGACCGGGGTCATATTAAACGCTATGGATTAGGTATGGGATGTCATCTAAGCTTAAATGGTAATCAAAACAGGTGAGCAAATACTTTTGGCAATATAGAGTATTTCATGATTCTTGATTACATTGATCAAAAGATGCAGACTGCTTGTAGATTCCAAAAATAAGAAACTTTAAAAAGGGTTCCAGAGTGGGGCTTAGACACAGTCTTTTTGTTTCATGGGCATTAAAGTGTTTGGTTAATTGAGACTTTTGAATGATGTCTCATGTTCCACTCAGGTTTGTTAATAGTGGAATGGCCTGTTATATCTGTTCTACCTTCTGGATCGCACTTTTACTTATGCTACTGTATTGAGTATTGTCTGAGTTTGTAATGTAACACACCCATTGTTAAACTGCTAAATTATAATCATCATACCTAATTGTTTCTCTTTTGTATGAACACACAGTCACTTCTGTAAAGCATGTTAACATCTTTCCTATTGAGGATCCCTGGATGAATGCCAGATTTTGCCAATTGTTAAAAACTCCGGACTCTCTTTTATATCTGGTGACACTAAGAGCTGTACTGATCCAGGGGAAACTAGAAAATAGGGATTAGTAAAGCAAACGCATTCCATCCAACACTCTTCCAGCATTGCCACTCTCCCAGATGACCTCAAAAAGTTCTATGCTTATTTTGACTTTAGCAGAAACACACCACACGGAGCAGTACACCTCTGGTCTATAATCCCTCTTAATTGTAAGAGGTGCAAGTTTATTGCACATGAAAGACGTGACTCTTCAGTCTACTTTTGAGGATTGTAAAATTCCGCTGTTCCATTATTTAAGTGGAGAGGGACAAAGAAAAGTATGGATGCTTATATGTCTTATATGTCTTAGATGATGGTGGGTCAAGTTTCCATGCTTAAAACCCACAGAACTCTGGATATGTGTTGGGATTTGACCACTGCTATCAGGTAGAGGTGGCTGGACCATTTTTGGCTTTGTAAGACAGCATCAAGGATTTATATCTGATGTGAACAGAAACAGGAAGCTCTTCAGGGGTACAAGGGAATGAATGTCTGAAATTTGAATACAAGATGAGCCAATTCAACAGTACCTTGAAAGTATCTGAATTGAACAGCTGACCAATAGCAATACCAAGTGGAGCAAACAGATTTTAGGCGTTATAGAGACTTGAGAAGCCACAAACAACTGAAGAGCAATATCATGCTGAAATCTGCTTTGGAGAGAGTGAAGAAGATTTGCAGCAAATGCAAGAACTGGATTTCTAGTGAAATAAAGCACTTGAAGATGCTCAGAAGATTTAATCAAGCTAAGTTGTACTTATTGTGCATTAAGCTGGAAATGTGTACAAAGGCAACTGTAGGTCTGGATTTCAGATACTGAAGAAGCTCATCAAACCAGGCAGTGAAAGAATATAACACACTGATTAATGCTGCTTAATCAAATTGAAATTAATGGCCAACACTGAAGATATACTGGAGATCATGGTGGAAGTCAGACGTTTGGAGCAAGTCGCCTCTTTCATATATTTGTGATATAAATTTCAAATTCTGCAGATCAGTTAAAGAAGCAAATCCAAGTTTGCCAACACCTTTGAAGAAGATTTAAGAAACTTCACACCCCACAAACTGTGGCTGAAATGAAAATGCTCAGAAATGCAAATGTCAGCCTCTATTCCAGATAGTGAAGGACCCAGACCCTGACCCTCATACTGTAGCATAGAAGTATAGAAGAAAACTACTGTGAGCATCTGTACTGGGATGAAGAGGGAACTTTCAATGTTTAATTAATGTTCTAGTGATGGAGCAACCACCACGACTGTAGGGAGAAATCAAACATGTCATGTTAGAATTGGCAAGATATATGTGAAGAAAATACAAATCGGCTTAACATACACTATATTGCCAAAAGTATTTGTTCACCCACCTAAAGTATGGGAACCGGGTGTTCCGATCACTTCCATGTACACAGGTGTATCAAATCAAGCAGCTAGGCACATGCAGAGTGTTTTACACACATTTGTGAAAGAACGTGTCGCTCTCAGGAGCTCAGTGAATGCCAGAGTGGAACTGTGATAGGATGCCACCTGTGCCACACAAATATCCAGTCGTGAAATTTCCTCCTCGCTCCTAAATATTCCACAGTCAACTGTCAGCTGTATTATAAGGCAGTTGAGCGAATACTTTTGGCAATATAATGTATGTGCAATTATGAGCTATAAAAATGTGTCAATTGCAAATGGAATTGATATTTCATATTTATTTTACTTATGTTATGTGCATTTTTAATCAAAGTGGACTGTTGATGGGCCATTTTTACTAAAGAAACCCTCCACATTGGCCATGCCAACCCCAGGCTTGTGTCTGCTCAGTTTTGATGAAGTGGAACCAGATGCTTTGCCACTCACTGAGTAATGGCTCTGATCACACAAGGGTGACTGATAGAAATTAGAACATTTGCGAGGACACATTTTATAGGACCGGGGCTCGTTGATGGCACTATGAGGGTTAATTGCAAGCACAGAGATAAAGGCCAATAAATCCTGGGGTGTAATAGAGGGATAGCGACCTCTCATTCATCTACTGCTGCTTAGAGCAACTTGACACAATGCTACCTCATCCATCTCACAGAGGAGACCCAGCTCTGTGGCTTTGCCGTATAATTCTGTAGATCTGGCACATGCCGCATATTTTGACCATAATCTAATTTGCGTATCATGGATCACAGCATTTCTACCTCCACAGAGGAAAGAGTGATGCATCAACTCTACACAAATTACCCATATTTTTACAAATCTCACAATCTAATGTCTCACAATCTAATGTCTCACAATCTAATGTCTCACAATCTAATGGGGTTTTTACAGGATCTTGTTCATGTTCAGATATTTTTCTCCATACTGTCTTTTCCTTTTGCTAATTAGCGAATTTGCATATGTGTGTTTATGTAGTTGATAGAAATGTTTTACGGGAGAATATCTGTAGTTCTTTGACCTTTACTGCATTAATATGCATAAATCCTTTTTATTATTTACAGTCATATGAGAGTCGGTCATATACTTATTAGGGTGTAGTGACCACATGCCTGGCTTCTTATTAAATATGCCACATTGCAGTAAACATTGCATATCATCCCAACTTGCTGGAAGCTTATTGTAGCTAGACGTTTTCCCATTACCAAGCAACATCACATCAACACGCAGTTAACCCTGCACTATAAATACCACAATTGCAAACACATTAAAAACACAGGAAATGATGGGGGCACTACTCTCATGAGCACGGGTGATCACATCTGAGGTATACATTGGTGTTACCTTTAAGAATATCAGTAGCGGTAAATGATAGAAGTGTTCTAATAAGATCATTAAAGCATTGTAGAATGTACGTATTGATGTGAATCGCATGTCGTAATGCTGCAGATGTAAATATTCTGTCTATGACCATTAATATTTTTTAAACTCTGAGGTTATTTGAAAGTCATAAAGTTGTGTCTTTTTCTATGAACAAGACATTATTTGACTTAAATGACACTCCGGGTACAGAGTTCACAAAGTGTGTGTGTTTCACTGCACGAATGCGGAGGACCAATCCGCTGTGTGCAGGCATAGTGGCAAATAGTTCACTTTCACTATATTTTATTGCAGGTGAGTAGTTAGTCTGTCCTTCTACTGGTCTTCTGTGATATGCTTGGACACATTTTAAATGTTTACCTTTTATTATTTAGTATTAATTCCAAATGCATCAAAACATGAACAGGTGTGATATTATAAACACCACATAATGGCAGTAATCGGTTTGTACAGACAAGAGTGATGAGTGACTTCTCCAAATGGCAACCTGATGGACGTGTCTGGGTTTGGCTGTTGCCAGGAGAGCAATACTTCTGGTAGAATTGTGGCAAATGTGAAGTTTGGTGGAGTGGAATTATGGTGTGGTTTTCAGGCCTCTTAGTTTTAATTAATAAAGTATTAATGCTTTGGCAAACAAAGTGATTTTGGATAATTTCATGCTCCAGTGCTTATGCTCATACTTCGATGTCCATCAAGGCATAGAAGAGTGAGGTGTGGAAGAACTCGACTGGCCTGCACAGTGTCCTGATCTCAGTATGATAGACCACGTTTAGGATAGATCGGGGAAGCAATTACAAGGCCATCTCGTCCAAAATCAGTGTCTGATCTCACAAATATGCTCCTAGAGGAAGGGCCAAAAATTTCCCAAAACACACTCCATGACGTTTGTGGAAAGACACCCAAAAGATTTGAAGCTGTTATAGCTGCAAAGGCTGGGACAACATCATATTAAACACTCAATTCATATTATTAATATATACAGAATAGTATATATTATATATTTTATATTATTTATGTAAAATCACCTGGAGGAGGACATATAACCTTATAATTCAACATTTCTGACAATGTGCTAAAGGTGTCAGAAGATGTACAGTACATCCCGATCAACAAGCAGTGGAAACAGTCCAGCAATAATGCACACTTCCTCAGTGCAGACTGTGATTCTTATCACAATCTCGTAATATTGCAAAGGAAGATGAGGTTCTAAAGGAAAAGCGTGAAGAAGCCAATTCAACTGGACCTTAAAAAAACTCAAAATTGACCGTTTAAGACAGCAATATTACTCTCTCCAGATATACTTTAGCAGTAAATGAAGCATGTCATACTGAAAGCTACTATGAAGACAATACAGAAGAATTGCAGCAAATGCAGGAATTGGATTTCCAGTGAAACCTTTGAGTGAATAAACAAGAAACATGAGGCAAAAATAAAGACGTGATTACAAAACACTTTGAAGTGAAGTACAGAAGATGCTCAGAATAGATAAGAAAGTTGAGTTGGATTCATTATGCACTGAGATGGAAGAAAAACTGGAAGCAGCAACGTCAAGTTAGTATTCTGCGAAGATAAGAATAATTGCACCGGTCACAATCCCAGTGACCATTTTACCTCAACACTGAACCTGCTCACCAAGTCTGCTGAGCCTGAGTGAAGAGGACATCTAACAAGATCTTCCACATAAAACACCAATCATGGTCTTCATGGATGGCATAACAGTCACTTGAATCATTCATGGACATCCTGACAGACACTGTGAATTCGGTTCCAGGCTACCAGTGTATTCACCTCAAAAGGTTGGTGCAAGTTCAGTTCAAACCAACCAAGTTAAGATTTATTTCACGATAGAAAAGCAACGTGGATAAAAAGTGGATTACAAGCACCTGCAGATATACAGCCTCATATCCTCTGATGCTGTCCAAAGTCACTTTGAAGAGGGTTGTCAGAGAAGGAAAGCGGACATCTTGAACAATGTCTGAAGTTCCCGAGCCATCATAACTACCAACCTTTGACCAGAGATTATTACATACAAATCCACATGTAATGCTTCTGGAGCTTACAGTGCCATGGAAAGATTGCTTGTAAGAAGCCTTTGTAAGGAAGCTCTCCACTTAGCTAAGATTATTCTGCAATGACTTCTCTGGGCTCTATGTTGGACCATTACACAGATAAACATGAATTGTGATCAGATGATGTCCAGAAATATATCTGCAACAAAAATGTCTATTCTTCTATCTGTGACCACTCCAGAACAAAATGGAAAAAAGTACTTCTGTTCATTTGAATCAAGAAGAACTTTACCACCATATCTGCCATCTGATCCATGGAGAGCTGGCTTTCTGAATTGCCACCAGACAGCACGCTGAATCTCCCTGGCTTTCATCTGAATGTAGGTGAACTGAGCGGTGAAGCTCATCAGCAAGGCGGAGGTTGAGTTCTACTGTTTATCAAGAAAACATAGGTGTAATGAAATCATACAAATATAAATGCTATCAAAGAAGACAGAAGACACAGGATATGACATTCATACAATGTTATGGACCAACAACGGACAAACGAGAAGGAGGGATTGAGACTTGCAAGCAGAACCCACTTGTTATAACATGATTTAAATGGGAAAATGCAGAAGAAAATGAATTGCTTAGAAGTATGGTCATGGTTTGAGAAACAATTGGGGCCAATCCCTTGTTGACTTCTGTAAACAGATCACCAACACACTTTTACGCCTCCACAACCGGCTCTGATACACATGGAAAAGTTCAAATCAGAACAGATTTTCTACATCCAGATCAACAAGCATTTGAAAGAGTCAATCAAAATGTCATGTACATGCAGTTATTAGTGCAGACGGTGACTCTGATCACAGTTTTGATGTTAAAGTTACAAAGGAAAGTGAAAATGGAAAAGCCTATTCAACTGGACCTCTACAATTTTTTTTAACTGACCAGTTCAAAAATCTAACCACACACACACACACACCACAATCAACTGTGACAGCAATTGAAGGAAACAATACAGAAAAACAAATACAATGCAAGAACTGTATTTCCAGTGAAACTTTACAAGAAGCATTATGCAAGAACAAAGTCCAGTGATCACAGAAAACTTCACAGTGAAGTACAGAAGATTCTAGGAAGATATACAGAGATATTACGAGCCAACAAGGACAATGATTGCAGAACATGACCCTGAACAAGGGCCAAAAATGTATATGGCAGTGTGTATTTAAGCCAGAAAGAGGCATGAGGCATCAGATCACAAACCCTCCGGATTACCCTGGAGAAAGAACCAGCCACTATATAATTGTTTCATTGATTTCACAATGGCATTAGCCATGGTACAGCATGTCCAACTGTGGATAGCCCGGTTTCTCCTCACATCCAGTCGAACTGCTGAGAAATCTGTTCAGACAAAAGTGCAATCGCACTTGTGATCGCTGAAGTGCCATGACAACATAAAAGGAAGTGTTATGGCAGGGTTTGTTGGTGGAGTCGGATGATGTGGAAGAACAAGAATTACCAGGATGTAATACATTACAATGAGGACTGGCATGTTAGTGGCTATACTGAAACAGAGGGCAATGGAGAATGCTGACTCAGCTGTACAGCCAGCCATCTCAAAGTAACAACTACTACTGATTCTGAACAAGTCACTGGAATTCTACCCTGTTCTGAAATGTTGTGAAGCACTAACCATCATACCAGTTCCCAAACAAAGGAACTTACCGAACATTACTCCCAGAAGTCCTGAAAGCATTTGAATGTTTGGTTCTATGCTACATGACAGCGATTATAAATCCTTTATTGGATCTGCTACATACAGAGCACTTTATGCTACTGCATATAGACAGAGCTGGCACCTATGCCAGAATTCTCTTTGTAAACTTCTCAACATTTCACAACATAGTTCCGTAGATGCGGTAAGTCAAACTGTCCTAGTTACTGGTGCCTGTGAAAATCCTGGAGCTTGCAGATGACACCTCTGTTGAAGGTAGTCAACCAACTGCTTCCGAACATGGATAAGATGTTGGAGATGCTGGTGGACTTTAGGCTTTTACTCCCAACCCCTGCTTTTCCATCAAGGGCTACGTAGTCTCCACTGTGCAGTAAGTCAAGTTCCTGGGTACCACCAAATCCAGGGACCTTCAAAAAGAAAGTGGCATGACCTTCATACGCAAGAAAGCAAAGCAAAAATGCTCTAATTGAAAGAAGAAGAAAACACGTTACCTGCCACAGAAGTGCACGACCCTGTTCTACATAGCAATCATTGAGTCCATCCGCACATCTTCTGTGTGTTTTGGTGACTTTGCCACACAATAACAAGCGAGATCAGAGTGCGCCAATGATGCATGACATCTACAACAACCATTTATTCATGACATCTGTGATGAAAGGAGCTGACATAATAATAGATGACCCTTCTCATCCTGGATATCACCTCTTTTAGTCATTCCCATGGGGCACAATATTCAAGGACCTCAAAATCGACAACAGCAGACATGCCAACAGCTTTCTCCCCAGAGCTGTAGCACTCATCGAGACATTTATGTCCAATTCTACCAGACAGATTTGAAGTTTGTGTGTTCGAAGAAGACAAGAAAACATGTGGATCCAAACATTAGGAATCGCTCAGGATGGCACAGTAACAAAAAGTGGCAAATACTTTACTGTCCCAAAGTTTTGGAATGTATTTCATGTCTGAAATGAAGGAATGAGTGTAAATGAACCATTAAAATGAGGTTAAACAGACTATGATATCTTTTGTCTTACATATTGTCTTCATATTCTTTTTCATCTTCCTCATCTTTCGGTTTGTTCCCTGTCACCAGGGGTTGCCACAGAGAATTCCTGGCATTACAATCTGGCAGTTGTTTTACGCCGGATGCCCTTCCTGATGCAACCCTTACCCCTTCTGGGTTAGGACCGGACAGTTTAGCTTTTCCAATCAACCTGTCATGCATGTCTGTGGAATGCAGGAGGAAACCTGGAGAAAACCCGTGCAAACACGGGGAGAACATGCAAACTCCACACAGAAATTTCCACAGCAGTATCCACTGTGCCACCGTGTCGCCCATATTGTCTTCATATTGTCTGAAAAATAAATAAATGCAATGTCCTAAACTCTGCAATGTCCTCAACTCTGCAATGTCCTCAACTCTACAATGTCAGACCTTGTTGGAGACATATAAAGATCCGTGGAAAACTGAGGCGCCTCTAATAAGGGGTTATTGGAGGAACAACGCTGGTGTGTTTTTTGCGATCTAGGTGTTGTTTAAGACGAATTCCGTTTATTTTATAAGATGACTTGAGAATGTCTGAGGAAGTTTGCGAAGATTCAGTGTAAAACACTGATTTATTTCGGTTATCGGACGGGGAAATGCTGACATGAAAGAGATATATCTTTGTCGGCTCAAATTTATAGAGAGATCATGGAGTCTGAGTCTCGCAACACTTTATCCTATCTGTTAAAATCACTATTTTCAGTGTATATGTACGACTGCTTCCTCTGTAGTATCAAAAGTGTCATGTAAGCCTGTGAGGGCTGGGCACTTTTTTGGGTATGACGCTTAAGTAAAAATCTAATTCATTCATACTTAAACAAGCACTTGAATTAATTCAGTTTTATTAAAATGAATGCATCATCAGCAAGTATCCTTAGATCAGGAGTGGATCTACATATACATTAACATTGTACACAATGCATTGGGATAGTAGCAATTATTTCCCCGTAATGTGACATGAGTCTTGCTGCGGATTTTCCCTGATCAAGCACATGTCTGATGTTTGCAAATTTGTACAGTAAAATCGATATTCCTAATAGAATTGCAGAGCATATTTCAGAGCCATTGCCCAATCCTGAGACATCAGGAAGAGAAGGAGAATATTGTGGAAGCCCACATAAGCCTTATCAAGTGTCAAATGGAGTTTAACGCCGTGGCTGAAGCAATGAGTGAAATTAAATGACTAATTACTGTGAAATCGAGAATGGTGATGGGATTGTTACTGTTATGAAGCAATGAAGCATTTAGGCTGAATGTTCTCCCCAAAATTCGTGTAATCAAACACTATACGCATTCTCTATTTAATGAGGTTGCTGACACTTTCACAGATATCCGTAGATTTTAGCTTGTTCCTTTCATAGATATCACACAGCTGAGAGTGTGTGTTCTCCCCGTGGATATTACAAAAGGTGTTGTTTCACAAAATGACTATGGATTTCACGTAAATCTTGTAGCCTTGCAATTGAAGAGGTAATTGAAAACGGTTGACCCGCAGGGCCTGAAAGCATGTCAGAGGTACGGACAGTAAACAAGGAGACAGGTTCGAGTGAAGGGTCGGGAAAATAGTGTTCTTAATCAATGTGCAGATGACTTGTAATTGACCTGAAAAACAAACAACAACCGAAAAAGACTTGTTTTTCTCTGAAGGTCAATTAACTGCAGCCTTCATAATTATACAGTGTTCCGTGACTTATGGCGGGGGTTACATTCCAGGACCATCCGTGATAGGTGAAAAAGTAGGGGGCACCATATGTTTTCTCCTGTGTGCGAATGCTGTGCTGTGTTCAATCTCACATGGGTAAATCTCAAGTGGTCACAGGTACATTCCGGTTTTTGGTGCGTATTCATCCGCTGAATAAATGACACTATTAGTGTAAATGTTATTTTATTATAATTTAATATTCCTTTGATTTGTTAGAATTCATATTTTAAACATTTTGTGGTTTTTTAATAAAATTATACATTACTACAGTGTGTACTGCGCAAATTCCCACCAACATTCCGACATAAACATTTTCTACATTCCTATCTTATTATTTTTTTTTAATCCACAAGTGTTTGAAAATGTATTGCGTTATAACGTCTTGTAGATGTGTTCATGATTAAAAAAAATAGAAATACCTCATTTTCTGCCACGTTACCTGCTCTTTTTACACGTTTTTTTACAGAACATGCACGTGAGTTTTCACACTTATACTGATGTATTTAATTCTTCTGGATCCAGTTTGACCCGGACCAGGGCTTTTAATTATAGCTGATTAGTAACTAAGTGAATGAGTGTATATATGATTAAACCTGCAATATGGACTGAAGTGTATGTTTTTGCAGTATGCCATACAATCCCGGGTCACTTTATTAGGTACAACTTGCTAGTAAAAGCTGAACACCCTTTTGCTTTCAGAAAAGCTTTAATTCTTCATGGCATACATTCAAAAGTCAAAAACTATTCCTTGGTTGTAATGGTGGCGTAGTGGATAGTGCGTGGATACTGCTCCTGCAACACTCTTATGTCAGCAGGTTCCTCACAGCTTCGGCCGGAAGCTTATTGGCTTTAGGACTTCTTAGTTTTAAAAATGTTTGTCTGAATCTGGCAGAACTTTGCTGTTTTCAAGAAAATGTTGATTAACTTTTATAAGACAGATGGAATGTTGGCTGACTGGGGAAGAGCAAAGAGCCTCTAAAGTGTGTGTATATATATGCCTTTCTCACTCAAACACCTCAGCCTCGTCAAACTCCCATAATTCCCATATGTAGCACACTCTTTCCTAGCACATAATATTTATACTAATAGGAACAGCTTCGGTTTCTCGTAAAGAGATGCACTCAGAAGTTACACAACAGGGCTGTACACAAAACATCTGGTACACTGAAAATGCATTTCACTCGTGGTCCCGGGAGTCCAGGGTGGGAGGAGAGAAGGAGGATGTGATGTAGATTTCCATCTATGCATGATCAGCCTCAAACACTAAGTGGCATAGCGGCTAAACTGAGGTTTATTACCTAATAAAAAGCTGGTTGTTGTCCTGCATGCCAGCTTCTCCTACAGAAGCGTTTAACCGTGCCCAGGAATGGACTGTTGATGATAGTAATCAGTAGCTATTCAGTAAAACTAAATCCACTATAGTCCACGATTCCATATTGTAACAGCTGAAGATTTGGTTAAAAAAAATTTATAACACAAATCAATAACCAATACATTTATTCTATTATTCAACTTAGGACAGCGCAGTGGATAGTGCTGCAGCCTCCCTGTGTTCACACAGGTTTTCTCCAGGTACTCCAGTTTCCTCCTGCATTTCAGAAAACATGCATGATAGGTTAATTGGTGTCTCTAAATTGCCCGTTAGTGCGTAAATGTGTGAGTGATTGTGTGTGTGTGTGCCCTACGATGGATTGGCGCCCTGTATAGGGTTGTTCCTGTCCCCCATGGCCCTAGAACTGGGATTAAGCGGGTATAGAAAATGAATGAATGAATTTTATTCAACATTGGATATTAGATTGTCTGTAAATCTGAGTGAGGAAGAGGAGGAGGAAGAGGAGAGCTACCTGCAGTAACACTGAAGTTGCAGAAGGAACCTCAAGATGGCTTGATCACCTAAAGGACGTTGTATGATGTTGTAAGACCAAGAATTGGGGTTAGCCGTAGCTAAATGGATAGGGTTTGGATGGATAGATTTCGGCAGTCGTAGGCTTGTGGTTAAGGAACCAGCTTTGTGATCTGAAGGTCCCTGGTTCAATTCCAAGTACCGACAAGTCATGGCTGAAGTGCTCTTGGGCAAGGCACCTAATCCTCAATTGCTCCCCGGGTTTATCATCCCTGTGATGGGCCCTGCTCACTGCTCCGGGCCAGTGTGCTCACTTCACCAGTGTGTGTTTCACTGCACAGATCTGTGTTAAATGCAGAGGACCAATTCCGCTGTGTGCGAACATATTGGCAAAATGTATGTATCACTTTCAGATTGCCTGTTCAATACCCTCTCTAGGCAAGTCATAGCTGAAGAGCAAGGCACCCAACCCCCAACTGCTCCCCGTGCGCCTCAATGGGGCAGCACACTGCTCCGGATGGGTGAAATGCAGAGAAAGGATTTTGCTACGGGGATCAATAAACATAATCAAAAACCTGTTGACCCCATGAACAT
>JAOUQV010000020.1:6777167-6787785 GCA_028565295.1 Aspidoras spilotus | reverse complement strand
GTGTCTTTATAATGCGGGAGAAAGCAGGAGTACCCGGAGAAATCCTACTCAAACACGAGGAGAACATGCAAACTCCCCCAAATTTCCAGAGTTTCCCAACCCGGGGCTCGAACCCGGGATCTTTTTGCTGTGAGGCCACAGCACTATCCACTGCACCACTGTGCTGCCAGGGTCATTACTATTAGTAAGCTTTCTGATTTTGTAATGAAAGTTCCAAATACTCAGAAACAGTCTCAATGTTTACGTGTAGGCTCAAGACATTTTTGTTTAGTCAAGCATTCTGCTTATAGATTCAGTTTTTCTTGGGTGAAGGTACAGATCTGGTTGGTTATGTGCACTAGAGTGTTGGTAAACTAAGATGTTTGGATGCCCTAATATCTCAGAGAGCCCTCATGTCTCTGGGCCTTAGTTTTACTATGTTGCTCTTGCTAGTCTTAGCGTAATTTGTATTCGAACACAGGGTTCTTAAATTTCCCCTTCAAAATGATCTTCGCTTAATCTTTAATTTCTCTGCTATTTCTTTCTTTCTGCTTAGGTACACCTGCTGCCACTGAGAGAGTACACTGGCAACACTCCCATGGGCTCCAAGTATCAGTCTGTGGTCAAAGTTACTGTTTACCCATAGCTGCTAACTCTTGTTGTTCTCTGGACATATCTCCACCTTGATAGCCATCTGTGAATTAACCTTTTATTGGGATACTTTATCAGAGAGCATATGTCTCCTGCCATGTGTTCCTAATCCAGTGATATATGAGTGTAAGTTAAAGGTTGACAGTAATTAGCATCCACTCATATAAGGTTTTAGTCAGAAACCATTTAGAGCAGGGTTTCATATAGAACACCTTTTGAAAATAGAAAGATTAGATTTTTTTTGGGAAAATTAAGTATCCAACAATCCCTGAGGGAACTATCTTTGAAACTGTGAGTAATTAGTTGCCAAAGAGGAAACCTTTAGTCTAAGATTCTCTGAGGAATTCTATTTAAGGTTCCCTTAAAATTGTCTACTATTATATTTTATTAATTATTGAGAATATCTGAAAATGTAGGCAGTGTAATGACTATTTTGTAAATAAATTGTGGAAATGTGTCAGTCATGCCGGGTGTGTGCTGTTTCAGTATTACTAAAAAGTGTGTGTCACTGTTGTCCTCTCAGTGACATGGGGATGGGTGTGTTGCTGGAAGGTCATAGTTCAATGAGCCATGGGTTCATTTTCAGTCTGTTTCCTGCCTGCTGGGTGATGTTCTCTTCTACATTCAGTTGCCAATACCATACTCACACTCAGATACACATACGCACACCAGGGGCTCAAATTTCTGCACTGATAGCGTGTCATGGTGTACTGATGAATAGCATGGTTCATTAACATGACATATTGAGGTCATTTTGATCATGTTGGATCTGTCGCCAGCCTAAATAGGGATATGTTGATCAAAAAGATGTTTTTTCATTGATCTTCTGTTCTGCTACACTCTATAGCTTACACACAGACTGTCTACCTATAAACCCTTTGTCAGCAATGGCAAAAGGACATCAAGTATCCTACGGTGTAATGCGGTGAAAGGTTAACATGTAAGTTATTCATCAAAACATATATATTTTCATTAGTGAGTTTTGACCCAATGATAAAATATTGAAAAGAGGAAACCAAATGCTGAAACATCATTTTTAAACATTAAAGGAGGAGTCAAAGATAATATTAGCCCACTATTAGCCAAATAGTTTTTTTCTGTAATTTGGCTTTGAAAGTGTGTGTTATCTGTTGAATATGTGTGTGACTTTGTGCAATATGATGGAGTGGTGCCCTGTTTAGGATTTTTCCTGATTTGGTGCCCAGAGTTGCCGGGTGGGCATGGGCTGGCCCACGACCCCGTGTGGATTATGCTGAAGATAATAAATAATTGTTTCATGTGTTAGGTTTAACTAAGTGAATGACCTATACCTGAACTGTCATTGCTAACCTTTGTTAAGAATAGAGAAATTCTCTTCAGCTGAACATAATGAACATGATGGTGGTGTACCTGGTCTGACATCACTCTTTGCTCTTGATATTACTGAACTTACAAGATCTTACTGAACTTTCTGTAATTTGGCTTTGAAAGTGCATGTTGTCTGTTGAATATGTGTGTGACTTTGTGCATATGATGGAGTGGTGCCCTGTTTAGGATTTTTCCTGATTTGGTGCCCAGAGTTGCCAGGTGGGCATGGGCTGGCCCACGACCCCGTGTGGATTATGCTGAAGATAATAAATAATTGTTTCATGTGTTAGGTTTAACTAAGTGAATGACCTATACCTGAACTGTCATTGCTAACCTTTGTTAAGAATAGAGAAATTCTCTTCAGCTGAACATAATGAACATGATGGTGGTGTACCTGGTCTGACATCACTCTTTGCTCTTGATATTACTGAACTTACAAGATCCAAATGATTTTCCACGCTGATTTTCCATATTGGTAAGATTAATACCATTACCACAACTCCCAACCAAACCTCTAAGGAAATATTCCATCATGTTTTCCACAATTTAGACATTACAAAAGATATACAGTGATAGATTTTTCCAGATTGTGTAAAACTTTTGGTTGAAAAAAACTAACATACAGTGATCTCTCTAAATAAAATGGAAAAGGGAAATGGAAGAATTAAGAGATTGCTAAACTCTTGCGCCTCTATTGCAGCCACAACCCTCACCACTAATCATATCTGCCCAGGGCTGAATATAAGCAAAACTTTCTTTGCCAGAGTCTCTATATGATTGCCCCTATTCCAGTGTGTCCTGGAATACATGCTAAACTGTACCCATGGAACAGCAGCCTCACAAGAACTTCTGATGTAGATGTGTGGAGGAACAGGTGTCTCCTGTAAATGAGACGCTCATTACGCCTCAAGAGATGATCCTGTATCAATAAAAAAATAATAATAATAGAGACGACTGCTTTAGTAGAAGGGAACTGCAATGTTTGTAAAAAGTAACTTCTGATTTTGTCCTAATTCTTTAGGATATTGTGCAAAAAAAGTCTCAGTTTTTGATGCATGGACTACAGAATCTGTCTAATCATTTTGAAAAATCAGTGTTTAGGATAATACATCTCATTGTTTTGAGGACTCTGCTAGACTTAGTAATCCAAGGGGGGACAAAACTTTTCATATATAAATAGAAAGGTTGCCATATCTACAATATGAGATAAAATGAAATCAGCCCCAGCAGCTATTTGATACAGCATTTTTATGAAAAACTAATAGCATTTTTAATTTTGTGCATCCAAGAACAACAGCACCTGGAAAGCTGTAAGTAATAATCCGACGTTCATTTAAAGTAGTCACTGAGGATGATTTCATTTTATCTCATATTGTAGAAATGGAAACTATAATTTACTTATATATGAAATATTTACAGTTGTCAGAATTGTCGCTCCTTTGAATTAGGAGTCCTTAAAACAATGAGATGTATTATCCTAAAAATAGATTTTTCCAAATGTTTTGCCAGATTCTGTGGTTCTTAAAGTTTGTGCAAACTTGTGAATTTGCTAAATCACTTAAACATCATCAGATTTTCTCACAAGTCCTAAAAGTAAATAAAGAAAACCCAGTTAAACAAATGAGCTAAACATATTATATTTGGTCTTTTATTTATTGAGGAAAATGGTCCAGTATTTGTGAGGGTATATACAGTATGTGAGTGTAAAATTATGTGCACCTCTAGGATTAGCAGTTAATCTGATGGTGAAATTAGAGTGAAATTATAGTCATGTGTTTTCAATCAATGAAAGTGAAAATGATACATTTTGCCACTATGATTTGCACACAGCGGATTTGGTCCTCTGCATTTAACCCATCCGTGCAGTGAAACACACACATAAACACACGCAGGTAAAGTGAGCACATGTGCACAGAGCAGCTAGCAGCCATCACAGCGCCCCGGGAGAAACTGGGGGTTAGGTGACTTGTCGGTACTTGGAATCAAACCAGGGACCTTCCGGTCACAAGGCTGGTTCCTTAACCACAATCCTACGACTGGCCCCCAAGATTTAAGTGGAAATGCTGGGGATTGAACCCAGGACCTCATACATGCAAAGCATGCGCACTACCACTGAGCTACATCCCCATATTGTCATGCAATGGGACGACAATCAGGTATAAGTGGGCACCTTGTTTTATTTAAAGCCTGATATTCACATCACATGTTTGTGGAAGTGTATCATGTCACAAAAAAGAGATTTCTAAGGACCTCAGAAAAAGAAATATGAACTTCAACCACAATTATTTAATAAATGTGATTCCAAGTTACTGGTTTTGAAATTATTTTTTGCAACCAGTTCTCACTAAATTTCACAACATGTCCACTAACAATAAAAAAATTACACTACAGATGTCCTTGTTTAGCCAGCATACAGATTTGCAGATTTTTAGTGCTATCTCATTGTGTGGTTTTCAGCAATACCAACTGTTACCACCAGGGGCACAGTATGAAACCAACAACAGAAACCCCATCTTATGAAATAACCCCTACAAGAAACTCAGTTTTTTAAGAGTCACTAAACACTGGAGTTGTGATCAGCATCTATTCACTAATGATTCAGGTTATTAATTTAGTTTGAGTTTTACTGTCATAAATTTATGCATTTAAGTTCAGTTTTGTTGTGAGTGTCTCCAAGTGTCGTTTATTCCTCATTATTGTTAAGCCTGTTTTCTTACTTAAACTTTATTTGACGTTTATGTTTTTATAAATATTTGCCATTATCTTGTTTTTTATCTTGTTTATTATCTTGGCATGTTTCTGCTCATGTTTGGACTTTAATAAACTGTATTTGCTTTCAGTAACGGTGCAGGGGTTGTTCATTACACTCATACACATGGTGTTCTGATACTGATAAAATGGCAGTATTTAAGAGTTTATTATAACCTTCACCTCTTAAAAGTTGCACCACATGGTCTTTAATTATTTCAGGTATAGACTGGATGAAGTGTGATATCCAGACACAGACTGAACACAGACTTCAGCAACAATGAACCTCGAATTTTTAAGCATATTAATTATCACAAAATGACAATTTTTTCACACCCCTGGGCGACTCAGGAAATTTCTGTGTGGAGTTTGCATGTTCTCCCCGGGTTGGTGCGGGTTTTCTCCAATTATTCTAGTTTCTTACCGCTTTCCAAAAACATGCATGATAGGTTAATTTGTGTCTGTAAATTGCCTGTTATTGTGTGTGTGTGCCCTATGATGGATTGACACTCTGCTTAGGATTGTTTCTGCCCTCGCGTCCAGAGTTGCTGGGCGGGCACAGACTTTCCCGTGACCCTAAACCTAGTGTTAAGCAGGTATAGAAAACGAATGAATAAATGAAGAAATGACATACTATAATTGAATGAATGGCTATAATTGGTATCTGCCCAATTGGTATCTATAATAGATATAGCTATAATATATATGAGTCACATAATTATGAATGAATATGGATGATCAGGAGTCATACAATAAGTATACAAATTCATGAATTCTTTCACTCTTTAATCCTAACAAGGGTTACGGGGAAGCTGGTCCCAAGCTTGTAGCAAAGGGTGCAACGCATTAAGAACCCTAGACTCTATGGTAGGCCACCCTATCATAAGCTTTCTCTAAAGCCACAAAAACACTGTAGCTCTTTCTCTATACTTCTCCATCAGCATTCTCAAAGCAAAAATCGCATCTGTGGTGCTCTTCCTTGGCGTTTTTTGTCTCACTCACTCATTTAAAGACACCAATTCGCTTAACACATATATTTGGACTGTGGGAGGAAAACAGAGCATCTGAAGGAAACTCAAGTTGACACGAGTGGAACCTTGAAAACTTCATACAGGATCCAGGATGTGATTGAACCTCTAAAATTTTAGCTTCTTACATTACCGACTGCACAACCGTGAAATAGATTTGCCATATATTTGCTAGCAATACAGTATTCTGCATTAAAATTGTGAATTAATATGCTGAAGTCAGTGACTTGGTTAAGGCTATGTTCAAAAAACCATATAATTCATTATATCTTCAATTCTTCTAAGATTCGAATGTTTTCTTTTTTAAATACAAACAGATATGTTACAATAAAATATTAAATTAAGTACAATAAAACATGATATAGTGCTATGGTGCTTGTAGCAAAATATTTTACGTTTCAAGATTTTGTTCTTCAAACATTTTCCAAAAGAGCTGGTATGGGTGCAAGCTTTTTTTCTAATTCTATAGTAAATGTCAGCCAAATGTCATGAACCTGCTTAATACTCACTCGTCACTCGTCATTGCTGCCTGTCTTTGGTTTGCTACTGATCAGCAATCTTTTGTGATGCAAAAAATTATTTTGATATGTGAAATATGAAGCATACTGTTTAGACAAAGGTCATCACTGCACTGTAGCATAAACCCTGACCACATATGTAAAACATAGTATGGATATGTTTAGCTGCATATGGACCAGGATGACTTGCCCTTCTTGATGCAGCGCATGTTTGCAAAACACATAATTACTCTAAAGGGAAACTTGTGAGGAAATCCATTTACCTAGTATTGTGTTGGTTCTACTTGTGCCACCAAAACAGTTTCAATTCATCAAGGCAGGGTGTCTAGAAGAGCTCAGATGCAGTGGTATTTGGCACAAATATGTTATTAGCAAAAGCTTTAAATCCTGTACAATTCAGGGTTTGCCTTCCATGTTTCAGACTTGCTTGTCCAGTACATTACACAGATGACTGGTTTGAGATATGGGGAATTTGGAAACCAAGGCAACATCTAAAAATGTTTATTTTCATGTTTCTCACTCAGTTCCCTTCATTAAATATTTTTGCAGTGTTATTCTGTTGAAAATGTCACTAGATGTTTACTTGTGTGAAACGATTCTTATATATGTAGTACATGTCAAAATAATATCCACACAACTTCTTCGCCAGAATTTTAGCCAGATTGTAACGCTACAACTGTCAGCTTGCTTTTTACCCTATATACATCCTCCTGCCATCTTTTCACCAAGTAACTGACAACCATGCACCTGACATTTATATAACAAAACCAATCTTATTCCTTCCTACATGCTTTTTGTAGGCACCTTTGTCAGTGGACAGGGGCTAGGATATGCACTTTGACCAGACAAATGTTAAACTCCATATGTGCTAAGCTGTGATGAACTGAATAGACAGGGCCTTTCTATTGGCTATTTTGAGAGATCTAGACAAGCAGACTAGCCTTCAGTTCTTATGCACATTGGACTTATGCATATTGGACCTTATGCACTTCTGAGTAGTTTAAGCAATGTCTTAGATAGTGGTTAATTACTGAGTATAGAACTGCCCTACCAAGGGTCATCCTAATTAGCACTTCATTAATATCTACACTAACAGACTCTTGACAAATTCCATTCACACTTCATTAAATGGGTTTTCAGATAATGTATAGTAGAAGTTAACTACTTCTCTGAGTCACTTCATAGTAAAGATGTCCATATGGAATTTCTCTGGGTTTATTGGCTTGCTCCACTCGTTATTATAAAAGACAAAGGTTGACATTTATAGGCTGACAAAAATGAACCTGAAGAGAGAGACACACAAAGACTTGTTTAGGCATTGTGTCTATAAAAAAGAAAAGATTTATAGCATATCACAGCAGGGGTTTTAGCAATAACACAGAAGTGTCCTAATTACACCTACACATGTAACTGCTCCAAAACAGCTAAAAATCAATTATGTTACCAGTCCAGGCTCAAAGCTCATATCACAACACAAGTATGTTTTATGACAGGTTCACACGTGAGACAACCTTAGGTCATGCATTCATGACGAAGAAAGAAGCTGAAACTTTGTTTTTTTATGATCCACCACACCTGCTTTGATTTAAAGGTCCAGGGTGTTTACTGGTACCTAGAATAACAAATGATACAACAAGGTGTTTAATCTTACAAAGCACCACAGAAATAGAAAAGCTACAAAATACTTCACCAGCCTGCTTTAGCTAGTTAAGATTCTTTATATAGTACTTATAGGTAATGATGCCAATTTGAAGGCACTGAGCATTTTGATAAGCTGCAATATTTCTATGCTCCACTCTATATAAAATCATTACCATCATTTCTTATGTGTTCAGTAACAGGTGTTGTTGAATGGCTGTCTCATGTTCGTCCCAAGGTAACCTGTGTTACCGTCTGGCTGTAACTTTTAGTTAACCGGTCATAACTACTCCTGTCGAAATCTGATGCACTTTGCACAGAATGTATATCCAATAAAATTATTACCGGATACTTAATCCTGTGAGTTCTCTCCCCAGATAGCACACGCTGGGTCATTGTTCATTTCCCAGACATGGCGTTCCTAGGAAAAGGAATCATCTTGATGCCAAAAAATTCTCAATATTCATAAAATTATGCTTATCAGTGGTACTTTCCCCATATATAAAATTCATCCATGAACCGAACACTGATGCATCCGCTTCCTATACCAGATGCTGTTTGTATTTCTTAGAGTATAATTTGGGTGGTGAGTTTTAATTACTGGCACATACAGTAGAATCTAACATTCATTTTTCATTCATAACATTAGCATGACAGTTTCTCAAATAATTTTGCTCAGTAGCCACCCAAAGCAGAGCTTCCTTATCTTTGTCTTTCTGCACACAGAATTCCAGTGACTACCTACATCTATTCAGGATCTCTATTTATTTTTTGCAATCTTGTAATCAGAGATTAGGGGATAGACATAATGGCATAGACATGCAAAGAACAGAGGTGTCTATGTTGAAAATGTATCTCTAATTAAAACAGCACAAACTGCTGACCATTAGCATTTGCTTAGCTTTTTCTATAGCAAGCATCAGTGTCTTTTCCTTTTAAACTAATGAATCCAGGCTGGTGCAGCCTCCACTCTCCTAGCCCCAGATAGCACATATTTCTTTTATCCTAGAGAGAGTAGAGGCAATGGAGCACTGGGTTCATGGTCGGGGTGAAAGATTCATACCACACAGACACACAAACACCAGAGAGAAAGAGCGAAGTTTGAAACCACAGACACAGGCTTAGTGAGAGAAAAAAATAATGGCTAGAATTTTAAACCCACAATAAAGTGACAAAGAACAAGAGCAGCTATCAAAACACAAGTCTCTACTGGACAGACAATAATTGTTTAGAGGATAAAGACAGACATTATTACTGATGCATATAAAATGTCAAATGCATCATCTCTTCATTATGGCTGGCATCTGTAAGGGTAATTTGGAGACACCTATTAGCCTACTGCATGCTTTGAACTGTGAGGAAAACCATGTAGAGAACATGCAATCTCAACACAGAAAGGACCAAGGACATCCCATCCCATTACTATAAGGTGACAGCAATACCATCTACAACAGCATGCTTCCCAGTATACACTCAACGTTCTTTGTGTCATAAGATTCTTAAAGAATAAATACCAAGCAATATACAGCACTTAAATAACAAAGCAAAGTCAGAGCAAACAGATACATTATTCTAAAATTCCATATCATAGTAAAAATGTTCAAATGTAAAAGGGCTTTCTGGATAAAGGCAAGCACGTGAATAGTGACCTCGACTTCTGCATGAGGGTATGTCAGTCATTGCTGTTTATGTTCGAACAGAGATTAAAGACATTGGGTTACTGATCAGATGTGGAAAAGCTGCTACTGCCCCTGTTTCCTTAAGAAAGACACTTAACTCACTATACTGATGCTGTCCATTCGATAAAAGTCTTTCACTGCATGCTGTAACATGTATGAATATGTATGTGACAAATACAGTCATTCATTATCCTCCATTTAATCCACACAGAGTCAAGGGCAGGAACAACTCTAAATAGAGGGACATTCCACTGTAGGGCATACACAAACACATATACACACAGCCACACACAAATTCACACAGAAGCCATTCTAAAGACACAAATTTACCGAATGAATGTGTTTGAAATGCGGGGAAAACCGGGAGCAAATTTAAATTAAATGAGTCTCTGGCGCTACAATCACCCTGACCAGGATAGAGCAGTTACTGATGATGACAATATAATATTATACTATGCATTATACTACGCAATGTAACTTTTATTTTTTATTATAAGTGTCATATACAATGCAACAAACCCCCCTTTGTCCATGTAGGTGTATGTATTATTCCTTCTATAGTTTCTTTCACTGTTAAATAACAGGTCTTTGGTCAGGGGCTGCACAGTGGCACAGTGGATAGTGCTTTCGCCTCAGAGCAAGAAAATCCCTGGATCGGGTGGGACAACTTTATATGTGGAGTTTGCATGTTCTTTCCGTTTTCGTGCTTGTTTTCTCCAGGTACTCCAGTTTCCTCCGGCTTTCCAAAGATATGCATGATAGGTGAATTAATGTCTCTAAATGCCCTTTAATGTGTGAATGTATGTGTGATTGTATGTGCCATATAATAGATTGGTGCCCTGTCTAGGATTGTTCCTACCCTCATGCAAAGAGATGCCAAATGGCCACCAGCTACCCTGTAACCCTAAGCTAGGAATAAGCAGGTATCGAAAATAAATGAATGAATGCCTTCGGACGGACTACACTGCATTCTTAATGGATCTTTACATGGCATTGTGTTTACATGTTCTTTGAGAGATTGGAAACCCAA
>JAOUQV010000020.1:6608347-6619896 GCA_028565295.1 Aspidoras spilotus | reverse complement strand
AGAGAGAGATGAGAGAGAGTGATGGAGAGAGAGAGAGATGGAGAGAGAGATGAGAGAGAGTGATGGAGAGAGAGAGAGATGGAGAGAGAGATGAGAGAGAGTGATGGAGAGAGAGAGATGGAGAGAGAGATGGAGAGAGAGAGATGAGAGAGAGAGATGGAGGTTAAAGAAAAAAGCAGTTGGAGCATCCATTTCTTTGATACTGGACCCTGATGAGAGTTCATTGAGATATGAGTGTAAAGATTAAAGAGCTTTCGTGCTGTCGTTGTTTAAAACTGTTTCTTTTCGTTGAGGTGAAGATCATCTTTGTGTTTTTTAATTGTCTGTTTATTTGTGTCTTCTGTGTCCATCATGTATTTCTGACAGAAGACACCATGGTCATGGTTTTTCCACCATGACTCTACACTGTTAAAATCTCCTTTTCTTTGTCTCCACCTCTCCCAAAAAACATTAAAATTCTTAGAGAAACCAGTGTCCTGAAGCAGGTTGGTGTTTAAATACCAGTAAAAACATGACTTCTGGTTCTGAGACAGAATCACATCTACTGTTATGAGATGGTGATCTGAGAGAGCGTTAGGAACAATAGCTGCTTTAAAAACTTTATTTCTCTCAGTTTTTGAGACGTAAAAACGATCGAATCTAGCCGCTGAGACTCTGCTGTCTCTAACCTTCACCCATGTGTATTGTTCCTCCACACATCACCATCCCATACTGTTTTACAATGTCCCCCAATGTCCTAGCTGACTGCGGATGTGGTTCTTCACTGTTCCTGTTCCTTTTAGAACAAAGTCTGTGGTCTCTGGTGAGAGTTTATTTGGTTTATTTTTTGAAAGAGTGGGACTCGATCTCTGCTGTTGTTGGGTGCATAGAAGTTTAAAAAGGTAAAAGATGTCTCCTTTATTTCAGACTCAACCATTAAAACTCTGCCTTTTTCTAACAGTCACCTTAAATTTAGAAATCTCTATTTTTTTCTGGAATAAAATTGCCACCCCGGCGCTGACATTGGACCCATGACTGAGGATTTCCCTTCCCACCATATTTCCCACCATATTTCCCACTCAATTTCATTTTCTTCATCACTGTGTGTTTCCTGTAGAAACATTATATCTAAGTTTTTTTGTTTTATAAGTGCCCCTATAGCTGCCCTCTTACCCCTGTCCCTGCCCCCGTTTACATTTAGAGAGGCGACCCTTAACTTCTCCATGACTGTATAAAGAGAGAAGAGAGAGAGAGAGATAAGAACAGTGTAGAGAATAGAAACTGTGCGCGACGTCTTCATTTTGTTTTGATTTTAGCGTTTAGTTTAGCGGGAGGTTTTCCTCTTCGTAGTTTTCTTCAGTGATTTTTGATCCTGTATCTTTTTCTTTGATCAAGTTCTTCGAGGTTTGCGTTTGTTTGGATGTTTTTTACAGAAATTATGAATTTTTTTAATGTCAGGAAAATAATCCCGGACATCAACCGCTCTGACACATGTTTCATCTCCTCCAGTGTGTAGAACTCTTGGTCTCCAATCTGAGAAGTGCTTATGTCTGAGAACTCTGACAAATTACCATCGTCTATTTCCTCCTCCTGCATGTCTTCCTCCTCCACCAGAATTTTGATGGAGAGAGAGATGGAGAGAGAGATGGAGAGAGAGAGATGGGGAGAGTTAATTTATTCACGCTGGCATCACTTCATTATAGATCCTTCGTCGCGTGTCTGAATTATTCTACATTTTCTGACCGCGGGTCAACGCTCTCGCAAAAATCTCTGACCCTCTTTATTCTAACTGTCCATAAACAGTGTGTTTTTACTGAGAGCAGCAAGTAACTAAAATAATATCATCACTGGATTAGGAACACCAAACAGGAGGCATATAATCACTCGTACAGCACCGCAGTTAGTGGTTACGTCATAACTCGCTCTCTTATAAGCTCTCGTGTTCATTTGTCCACTGTATTGAAGAAGGCAACATTTACTAGCTATGGGTCAAATATCCTCTGAGCCTCTGACCGTCGACAGCTAGTTTAGTGTGTCAGTAACAAATGACAAGAAGGAACCATCAACTCACATCCAGCAACTACGTGCATTTAATCCGACAAGCAAGCGTCTATTTGCCGAGGAGACACTGCTGCAAAGGAAATGGGTCGCCTTGCGTATGGAGGATTTTCACCACCTTGTGGAGTCTGATTAATCAAAAAAGGTGGAACAAACTGTGTTCCTAATTTAATGATCAATCAGGGCAAGTAGCAGAAACGAACACATGCTTGTGGACGTGCAGCACATTAGATAATCCCCTCCCCCCCACACACACACATCAGGATGCCTATGGTGTGAAATAGAAATAGCACCAGAAGAACTAGTCAGTAAGAATCCATGCTGTGTACCATCTGCTGTGTGTGTGTGTGTGTGTGGCACTTGTGCCCCATATTCTGCCAATAGGATGTGTGTGTGTGTGTGTGTGTGTGTGTGTGTGCAGATAGCATCCTACATACCACCAGCTGTACCACATGCGCAGATGAAATCTAGTAAGAGCAATAGGACGTCATGCCACCCACACACACACACACACACACATATATACACAGATTTCAAATAAATCCTCAAGAATGAGGTATAACCTTAATAGAAACAGCTGAGATGGGCGTGGCCAAGTCACATGACATTTCTACTGTCAGCAGGAGACCGGGATTGAAACTCAGAACACATCACTCGTCTCACAGTGGAGGAGGAGGAAGAAGATGATGATGATGATTTTTACGATGAAGTAGAAGAAGAAAATGCTGTAAAAGACGATGAAGAAGAAACAGAAGAAGAAGAAGATGCTCTGGAAGAAGAAAAGTTGAGGATGATGATGATAAAGAAGAAGAAGAAGGTGATGACACGTCAAAAAAAATACTGTTTTTTCTGGGCAAGAAGGTCCCGGGTTCAATTCCAAAATGTGTAGTCCAGGGTTCTTTCAGTTTAGCGTTATTGTCTGTCATCATTTTTAAGTTGTATTTGTGTCGCTCCTGCAACCGTCTGGTATTTATCTGGGGTACAAACCATACAGGTTTCTGCCATGAAACAACACACACATGCACACACACACACACACATGCACACACACACGCACACACACACACAAACACACACACGCACACACACATAAAGGGGAAATGATTTCTCCAGGGCATAAACTGTTTATAATCTGTGGTACTGTGTTTGTTTAGTTCCATTTCATTATAGATATAAATAAGATTTATTAGATTCATTCTCTCTCTCGCTCTCTCTCTCTCTCTCTCTCTCTTTCTGTAGCTCTCTCTCTTTCTCTCTCTCTCTCTCTCTCTCTCTCGCTCTCTCTCTTTCTCTCTCTCTCTCTCTCTCTCTCTCTCTCTCGCTCTCTCTCACTCTCTATTTCACTGCTCTAGGCCATCACACTGCATCACTCTTTCCTCACTCTCCTTCTGCTCCAAAAATGGGGTTTCCCTGCTTGTCTAGGGTTGCCAGATTTTCTCAGCCGAATCAATCCAGCATGCTGCAGATACTAAAAGCATTTTATGAGTCTTGTGGAAGTTTCTGATCCGGTTTAGTTTTTTCCATCGGGTTCCTGAATTCCACTTGGTTGGAAGATGCTTAAATATCAGGGTTCTATAAGATTTTTATTCATCCCCGTAGGGAAATTATTTCTCTGCACTGGACCTATCCGGGGTGCACTTAGAACACCCATACTGAGGCACACGTGGAGCAGTTGGGGGTTAGGTGTCATGCTCAACGGCACTACAGACATGACTTTGCTGAAGTGGGGATCGAACCTGTGATCTTTTGGTCACCAGCCTAATGCCTGAGATGCACGCTCCAGGACATGCTCTAACCTGCTGAAACTCGGCACAGACAATCTGGCAACCCTCTGCCTGATGACTCACGGATGAATCCAGCCGTCGTCACTCATCCATCCAGCCTACACAATAAGATCATTTACCAACACACTCTCATAATAGAGGGCATACGGAACACCCAGAACCCGTATTTAAAGCTCCCTTTAGTCCTCTGCGACACCCCGAGCATCGGGACAGAGCCTGGTGGCTCAGAACGTGTGACGGTGCGGTCAGGAGTTTAATACCAATCCAGAGCCCAGCCATCATTTATCTTCATGACTCGCAGCAAAGAAAAGGGGGAGAAGCTTGTAAGGGTGATGGAAAGTGAAATGCTGCACGTGTGTGTATGTGTGTGTGTTTATGTGTGTGTGTGTGTGTGTGTATGGGCACAGGGAAACTCTGCTAAAACCCCAGTGGTGGGGATCGAGTGGTCCCGTTAATTCCTCTTTAATTCTCACTCTGACTTTTATAGAAACGAATCACGACGGTCACAAAAGTGTGTAACGTCATGTTGCGCACTGATTTACTCTGCTCTCACACCCGCTTTACAACCCCAGAGAGTGGCACACCGGGGGTGTGGTGGCAGAATTTCAGCAATCGCAACGGTAGAATCAAACCAGTGAGGTGAACTCGTGTAGCTGTTGCAGCAGACACGGGTCAACTTGCGTACGAAAGGGGAAATTCATCAACTCCTGGTCTCTGATCTTTGACGTCTGTGTGCTGTAATTAACAAGCTGTTCCTGATGTATCAGTCCTATATACAGTACACTCACCGGCCACTTTATTAGGTACAATTGCGTGCTAGCGCAAATATCTAATCAGCCAATCAAATGCATGTAGAGAAGGGTCTGAAGTACAAACCGAGCATCAGAATAGAGAAGAAATGTGACTTTAAACATGGCGCGATTGTTAATGCCAGTCTGATTATTTTCACAAACTGTTGATCTACTGGAATTTTCACACACAACCAACTCTAGTGTTTACAGAGAATGGTCAGAAAAAGAACAAATATCCAGCGTGGGACAGTTGTGTGTGGATGTAAATGACCTTGTTGATATCAGTGAGAGGGTCAGAGGAGAATGGACAGACTGGTTCGAGATGATGATGATAGAAAGACAGCAATAACCACTGGTTACAACCAAGGAATGTAGAACGCCTTCATCTCTGTTGAAAGTACGAATTAAGATGGTTCTAAAAGTAAAAGGGGGGCAAACATTTTACTAGCAAGTACCTAATAAAGTGGCCAGCGAGTGTAGTTTCCTAAGTAAGGATAAAGAAAGGATATGCACGATGGTTCGGGAAACCCGGGCACCAGGAGAACGCCGGTTTGATTCCCAGTCTAGGCAAGTCATGGCTGAAGTGCTGTTGAGCAAAGCACCCAATCCCCAACTGGTCCCTGTGCGCCTCAGTAGGGCAGCACACTACTCCGGGTGTGTATTCACACCTGGACGGGTTAAATGTAGAGAACAATTTCCCTACGAGGATCAATAAAGTATCAAAGCACAGCAGATTAGCTAACCGCTTCTCATCGTCCATCGTCCCGCTTCTCATCGTCCATCGTCCCGCTTCTCATCGTCCCGCTTCTCATCGTCCAGAACAGTCCAGCAGGTTGTAAATCGGAGACATTTTGTTAACAACCTCACTAAAAATTTTCCGCTGAGATTTATTGCTCGCCTTATTTTCCAGACAGAGCTTTTCCATGACTGTAAAACAAGTCTATAACTTTCCCGTTTTTATTTTCCAGGAATGTCGGAGGCTCGGAATCTGTCCTGTTGCAATCTGTTGGCTATCTGTATATTTGTGCTCCGGTCAATGGAAAGTGACCACCGGTGTACAGATATCAGGCGAATATCCGGGTCATCAACCGCAAATCTGTACTCTACCAGTGTTAGTGAGGATGAAAAAGCTAAGAGAGGAACGCTGGACTAGTTAGTGAGCCGGGACGTTGTTGAACCGGTGTCCAGTTGGAAAGACGAGTGGGAAAGACTGTGATGTAGTTAATATAAGACTCACGAGCAGAGCGGGTAAACATAGGTGTGTCTAAATGTCCCGGGTTGTTCCATATAACGTTTCTCAAAGGGACACATGAATCACGTTCAGTTGCGTGTCCTGAGATTTCTCCTTCCAGTCCAACAAAGCCAAGGACGACCCGAAAAAAAGACGCTGAATCAGCGAGACTTCAGAGTAAAGGAGCATCGCTTCAACCTTGCTATATAAAGAGTAAGGATACAGATGTTTATTTATCATTGTCATTCGTTCATTTTCTATACCCGCTTAATCCTGGGGTCACGGGGAAGCCGGTGCCCACCCGGAAGGGCGGGAACAACCCTAGACAGGGCGCAAATCCATCACAGGGTGCACACACACACAATCACGCACACATTCACACACTACCAGGGAATTTAGAGATGACAGTTATCCTAACATGGCATGCAGGAGGAAACCGGAGTACCTGGAGAAAACCCGCGCAAACAAAGGTAGAACATGCGACTCCACACAAAAATTTCCAGATTTGGCCCATCTGGGATTCAAACACGGGCTCTTCTTGCTGTGAGACGACAGCACTCTCCACTGCGCCACCGTGCCGCCTTTCTGCATTAATTAGTCATAAATTGTGATCTGATCTACATCTATTCCCAAGATTAGGCATCACAATGTTCTCAAACAATTCGAATATTTCACCTTCTTACCATTTTCTCCGGGTACTCTGGTTTCCTCCCACATTCAAAAGACATGCATGATAGGCTAATCGGTGTCTCTAGATTGCCTGTTAGTGTGTGAATGTGTGCGATTGTGTGGTAATATGTGTCCTTGTGTACAGGAACTTGAAGAAGAACGTGTTCCTCCACAAGTTCCTCCATGTTTTTCTTGTCTTTGCGCCCAGAGTTGCCGGGTGAGCACCGGCTTCCCTATTAGCCTAAAACTAGGATTTTAAGCGGGTATAAAAATGACTAATGACTTTAACGGGAATCATCAACAAGAAGAATCTTCTAAAATGAACCATGCCTCGCGGAAAAAAGAGATTTCCGAAGACACAAAGTCATCTACAAGACTTTAGATATTAATCGGTTTACACTAAGACAAACTGTCTATCAAATGGAGACAATTTAATACTGTAGATACTCTGCCTCGAAGTGGGTGCTCCGCCAAGCTGACTCCAAAGAATGCTCTCCAAAAGAACCATAGAGTAACAGCTAAAGGCTTGAGGAAATGATTGGAACTGGTAAACATCTATGGTCATGAGTCTACCATACAAACATGGTGTCCATTGAGGAAGGTGCTGCATTCCAAAAAAAAAACATCACTGTACGCCTGAAGCTTGCCACGCCAATCACATGGTTGCAACTAGAAAAATAGATAGAAACAGTGGGTCTATTTGCGTTTTCGGACTAGCCTCACCGAGTCTCTCTGGGACTGTGTGGTCATGGTTTAAATCCCATTTAACCAACAGGTGTCATTTTGTTAGTATGGGGAAATTTGTATCAGATACAGTAAGCAGGGTGTCCCCCAGGGTTCTGTACTTGGACCCCTGTTATTTATCATTTACACTCAGTAATATCTTTCACAGATATGGTTTAAATTTTCATTGCTACGCTGATGATACCCAGGTCCACCCCAGATTTAAACCTTCCGATCTTTTCCCTCCAACTTCCGCCACGAACTGTCTGAGATTCAAACTTCCCATCATTAATCATCAATAAATCTGAACTAGTGTTTGTCGGCACAAAGTCTGCTCTGGTGTGTGTGCTTCATTTAGATGATATGGACATTAAGCCCTCTGTCACTGTACAAAGTTTCGGAGACACTTCTGACTCTTCTCTGCCCTACATAAAACATCTGTCCAAGTTGGCATTCTTCCATCTTTGTAATATTGCCCGTATACGCCCTCTCTTTTCTTCTCATGCTTCCGAAACTCTATTACATGCTTTTGTGACTTCCACGCTGGACTACTGTCACTCTCACACTCATTCACACACTCAGCTAAGTCACTCTGAACAACTCTGATCAAATCCCCCCCGGTCTTTAAACAGCAACACTCGTCTCCTATTAAAATACAAATTAAATACAAGAATCTAGGATCATCGAGTGTGGGTCTCCTGGAAACCCCCTAGGTTCCGGCTGCGTTCTATGGGTCACTCTTTTATTGTAGCTGCCCCTACACACTCTGGAACTGTCTTCCACTTCCTCTTCAATCTTCTTCCTCTCTATCTGAGTTCAAAACTCTACTAAATACTCATCTCAAATTATGGGAATCAGGTGTTTCAGTCACTTCCATGGACACAGGTGTGTATAAAATCAAGCACCTGGGCACACGCAGAGTGTTTTTACACACATTTGTGAAAGAATGTGTCGCTCTCAGGAGATAAGTGAATGCCAGCGTGGAACCGTGATAGGATGCCACCTGTGCCACACAAATACAGTGGTGAAATTTCCTCCTCGCTCCTAAATATTCCACAGTCAACTGTCAGCTGTATTATAAGAACATGGAAGTGTTTGGGAACGACAGCAGCTCAGTTACAAAGTGGTAGATCACGTAAACTGACGGAGCGGGGGGTCAGCGGATGCTGAAGAGGTCGCCAACTTTCTAATGTGTCAATCACTACACACCTCTAAACTTCATGTGGTTCTTCAGATTAGATTAGGAACAGTGCGTAGAGAGCTTCATGGAATGGGTTTCCATGGTCGAGGAGATACATATGTGAGTCAAGGCAGGTGAGCGAATACTTTTGGCAATATAGTGTAAGTGTGACTTATTATTATTATTATTATTATTATTAATATTAATAACAGTAATTGAGATGGTTACATGAAGGAATGTAGAATACCGTCTCTGTATGACAGGAAGAATTTTTCCAGATTTGGCATCTTGGCATGTTATTTTTAATCATAAGCTACATATCACCTTTGACCTTTGACACTTTCAAACACATGGACCAGAATCAAGTGAGTATATCAGTTTGTACTTACATATATATCTGCACCATAAAATCCATCCTGGTACACGACACTGCAGAAACACACACACACACACACACACACACACAGAGACAGAGAATTCCATGTAAGTGCAAGTTCCCATTTTAAGTGCAAAACAGTTGCACACTCGTAACTGCACTCAGACACACACTCAAACACCAAAACAATTTCTCTTTTGGATTGATCCATTTACAGCGACGTTCTCTCGTTCTCTTTTCCAAATGAAGATACTCGCGCAGGACAAAAAAAAAACACACACACACACACACACACACACATCATGCAGCAGTATACGATAGAACGCAGTACTCAATTGAATCAAGTTTTTTTTTTATTATTCCTTCCTATGTTTACGCCTGATATATATTTACTGAGTGTATTATTGATTTACAGACTGCGCTGTGTGTGTGTGTGTGTGGGGGGGGGGTTTCGTTTGCAGAACCCCAGAGGATGTCTTCGCACAGGCGAGACAGAGCGCCAGCTTCTCTCATAAGGCACAATAAGTCCAAATGAGTCATTTAAAATATGGCCCGGGTATGCGCTAACACTATTACGGCAACGACGTTAGAGGGAAACCATTTTAAACTCGAGCTTGGGCGTCTCGGCAATCGCTTCTGTCAGGTAGAATATAGGGGTGAGGTTTCTGGTGAAGTGAGTGTGGACTCTCATGAGATTTTCTTGTTGTTGTTGTTAATATTTCAAACAAATCTTCAGCTTTAGAAACAGGGACAACTTCAGGCAACGTCTCTCACAGGAAGTGCAAATATAACAGGAAGTCAATACTTATGGATTTGCGTACGTTCTAGACAGACTCCAGGATCTCGACAGAACTACTGCTACTAGTAATAACTGCATTATTTACATTACATTAGCATTACATTAGCAACACATACACGTACAGTGCTCCGCATACACCCCGACAGATGTGTGTATAAATAAGTACACCCCGACAGATGTGTGTATAAATAAGTACACCCCGACAGATGTGTCCGAAAACCTTGATTTTCATTTCAGAATCAATATTTTATTTTCTACTGGATCCTTCCGAACTAAATTCTCCCACAAGTGTCGGCCATCGATTAAAATAAATTTACAGAGATAAAAATAATCTTTCCGAACAATGTTAATGTTGGAAAAATAAAAATAAGTTTCACCCTGACGTAAATCCTGGGAGAAAAGATGAAATGGAGACTCCAGAACTGTAATTTAGAAGAAAAACATCATGGCGTTGGACTAAATATTAGACGCAGTAGTAGTTTTAATTGTGGAGTTTATTAGTTTTTAATCAATAATCTAATGTGATATTTTGAGTTAAAGTGAAGATTTTGTAATTTTAGTTTTAGTATTAATTTTAATTCAATGCTAATGAGTCAAACTTAATCATTTCAAACGGGTGTACTTATTAATCTGAGCACTGTGTACATACACGCCCTTCTGTGTAACCCCATTTTGCACATATTCCAGGCAATCTAGGTTCGACCTGCTGTGCACGTGAACATTGCATGCAGATTACAGGTGACATCACAGATGAAGGCATGTTCCTTGTGCTCAAACTGTAATCAATCACAACTGATATCACCTTATCTTTATGTCTATTTACTTAATCATTATAATCGTCCCTTTTTAAGCGATAGACAGGCATAAGGTGTTGATCCCTCGAATTGGTTTCCCACGCATCTTATGGTTATATCATTTCATCTGCAGGTAGCGCAGCCTCGGCGGAGTCTGCATGCTTCTTTGTGGAGTCTGCATGTTTGTTGAGTTCGCGTGAGTTTCCTCTAGGTACTCCGGTTAACCCCCTACACTCCAAAGACCTGCATTCTAGGTGTATTGGAGATGCTTAATTGTCTGGATCTAAACCCGAAATGGTAAAGGTTGCCTCAGGAAAGACATCTGGCATAAAACATGTGCCAGGTCGGCAAATTGAGTGCCTCGCTGTTGCGACACCTGGTAGCAGGGAATAGCCGAAAGACATGCTTACTGCATCTTAGAGAGCACCTGAGTAGTTTAAATCTGCTTTGAAGTGAGCACCACTCCAATAAAAAAGTGAACCAACTCTAATTCGACTCTGAATCGACTCGACTTCAGGAAGTGAATCAAACACACAGATATCTGCCCTCTTCTATATACATAATCTAATAGATGGCCATTTTTGTTTACTGTACATTCATTTTTTATGGGTGCAAGTATGTGTGTGTGTGTGCACACGTGTGTGTGTGTGTGTGTGTGTGGGGGGGTTGTAGTCTTTACCCGCCATATGCTGGGATGTGTGGTGGAGGAGCTGCTGCCCGAAATGTGTTGTACACGGTGCGTCCTCTTCCTCTTAAGTGCGCCCCTCTGTAAGCTGCAGCCGCCGTTGCAGCTGGATATGGGAAGCCTGGCACTGTGTATCCACACACACACACACACACACACACAAGAATCAGGAATTAGCTTTTATAATAGCATATGTTAGCTGTGAAGAGTTTAATTCTGATATTTTAAATAATAAGACCATTTTAGGTAAGAAAATAGACACCATGTGAACACTAATGAGATATAATGCTTTGTCCTAACCATAGAACATTGCAGAATCACACAAGAAGCTTCTTTAGATGTTTACGTTTATAAATATTTAATAACATTTTATATATATATATATAAAGGGGTTAAAAACTGAAACACCTGGTTTTAGACCACAATATTTTATTAGTATGGTGTAGCGTCTCCTTTTGCGGCCAATACAGCGTCAATTCA
>JAOUQV010000020.1:5939954-5954909 GCA_028565295.1 Aspidoras spilotus | reverse complement strand
TTAAAATCCCTCTGACCACTGTGCAAGACTTGTATGTGTCATTCCCAAGATGAATTGACGCTGTATTGGCCGAAAAAAAGGAGACACTACGCCATCCTAATAAATTATTGTGCTCTAAAACCAAGTGTTTCAGTTTCATAGTCTAACCGCTGTACTTCCTTTTTTTGCACACCCACTAGCCTTCTTTATGTTTATTGTCTAAACAGTGGTCTTTACTGAAGAAAATCATTATGTATTGACGCATTCATGCAACATTGATACAAATAAACATCTCTAACGAAATTGTGCTGAAAGTGAACAGGGTGCCTAAGACTTTTGCACTGAGATATAATATTTCTCAACCTTTTTTTAACCCCAGGCACATTTATGAATCACACATCACTGGCAATTATTATATCCAATTATGTGTCATGTTTTATGATTTGAAGTGAAAATGAGACTATAATTGTATGCAACATAGACGTATGTTTTCAACCCTTCCGATTTCTATATCTCGACTCTGAAATAAAAACAAAAAAAAAAAAAACGTTTTGAAGAATTAACTTGTATAAATCTTTTTGATGTTAAGATAAAGTCCATCATGGAACACGGCGCCACTGTTTTTCATCCATAAAGTGCTAATAATATATAATGTCATACACCGTCATTACTCTGCCACGGCTGGCTGCACAGATATGCTCTGTAGGATAGGGATAAGTAGACAGGGCTTTCCAAGCTTGTGTCCGTTATAAGAGCAAGATAGCAACACCAAATACTTCATGTTTTTGTACAGTGGGAGGAAACTGGAGAAAGGAAACCAATGCGGACACAGGCAGTCTATGCAAAGTCCATACAGAAAGGACCCCGGATGCTCCATCTTGAAATTGACCCCAGGACATTCTTGCTGTGAGTTGGCAGTGCCACCCAACAATATAACAAGTTTGTTTATTACAATATTTGTATATGACATCCAGAAATCAAAGTGAATTGTCTTCGTTCAGGCAAAAGAAGTGTAATAAATCATTTTTAATTGAGTTTAAAAAAAACTGGATTGTCCAAGAAATAATTGAGTTCCTGTTCTTTCGTATGTTATAAAAGTCCCGCGCTGATAAACGTCACCAATCGATGATATGTTTTTAAAAATTAATTTTTATTCTTAGTTAAGTTCAAATAATGATAATATTATAGAATAATTGTTAATAATGCTACTGTCGTATGGGAAATTTTAAAATAATTTATTTAAAAATTATATTTAATGATAAGAACAAATGTATGACTTGTGTCTGACTTGAGGGATTAAGTCTAATGAGGAGTGCATGTTTATGCGGGAATTAAATAAAACATTCTGTCTAAAAGCTGAATAACACGTTTCCGAATAGACACAAAAAAATAATAAAATCCATATAAATCCGTTTAGAAATTAAAAAGAACGTTTTTCAAAGGTACATTAATGGACTCGGTGTCCTCATCCTCCGTGTGTGTTACTGGTAGGTTTTGCCCACAGTCAATATGGCGGCGGGGTTTCGAACGTTATAAATCCAACTGAAGCCTTTTCGCCCTCAGCGCGCGCTTGAACTTTGACCCCACGCAAACGTGCCATCATGCCAGCCTAGTGCCGCCATATTGACTGTTGTCTTTTGCTTTGAGAAGATAAGCGAGAACATTTGCGGCGCTTGTAAAAAGGAAAAGATTTTTTAATATTTAAAAACCGCAACCGGTTTTCGGTGGAGCTCGTGAATCAGCGTGGAAAGCGGGAATTTATTGAGATGGCCAGGAAGAAGAGCAAACAAGCAGGAGTTGGGAATAAAGAGCAGAGTTTGTCTAAGAGCCCCATAGGAGGAGTAGCAGGAGGAGATGCAGCTGCAGCAGCAGCAGCAGCAAGCAGGAGCACTCAGGTAGTAGTAGCAGCGCAAATCTGCTAATCAGGCTAACTCAAATCCCGGTTGAGTTCCATACGCATTCCTGATTGACCAGTAGTGAACTACGTAGGGCCTAGAATCAATAATCGCCTATTACACACCTACAGTGCACCTATGTAGGGATGCCGGAATCGTTTAGGATGTAACCACTGCTCCTCTCCATCGCTTAGTGCCCTGCTAAACACCTTTTAATTGAACACCTTTCCCAACGGGTTATAGATCTTTCAATCGATCGTACACATTTTGACGCGTCTGCTTTGGAATTGTAATGCATATTGAGTCATTAGAACGTCTTGTAGTTTACGCTCAGTGAGCAAACTATTCTATTCGGGCGGAGCACCTTGCATACTACACCAACATTGCCTCAGCAAACATAATTCTATTATTTATTATAATGCTACATATTTAATGTAACATTTTAAACAATCTGTTTATTTTTCTTGCCATGTGTGTGACCCTTTAATTCACTACGAGCTGTAAAATCTGAAGCCTTTTTTTCACCCCTCGCCCGCATTGGTGTTAAGACCGCCCTTGTTGCGTCGTCCTGGAATGCAGTTTTCTAATTGGATATGGGGAACGTCTCCTTGACGGATTGCTTGTTGCTAGCCAATCAGGATATAAAAGGTAAACGGAACAGGCGGAAATGTGTTCGAATACGGGTAGCGGGAGAAATAACGGATATCTGAAGATTATATCTCTCCTGATTGTATTTTTAATTGCTGCTAGATTATTTTGGGATGGGAGAAAGGAGCAAGGAGAAAAGTCACTCTGAAGCCTCTTCTCTTTAACGGGGAAAGTTCACTCTGCAACACTTTAAACGTCATTTTATTTATCTGCAGGTGATGGAGTCGGTGAGGCAAATTCTGGGTTACTGGGTTAATTCTGGGTTAATCCAGCGTGTTTTTAGCATGTCAGGATTTGTGCTTCTCTGACGTCATAGGCAGACAGGTTTATTTTCCTAGCACTGTTATATTCGAAAGTGTGTCAGGGATCTATAATCAGTGCTTAGGGTTTGTTCTTGGCACCTAAACACACAAACGCGTGTGTTTTGTTTAATGCTTCATGTCAGAATGCTGTGTTTGAATTCCCAGAAGGCAGTGCAGTAGGACACGAACCTCAGCTTATAAGCGAAGCCATGGAAGCTGACTACAGCATAGAGATGAGCTATAAGAGAACCGGCACAATCTAAAGGTCCAAAACCCTAAAGCGTGCGCTGTATCTATCTTCTTAGACCGACCTTGATACAAATCCTGCCAAGAATAGGTGCAAATAAAAGATTCACAAGTTTATTCATGTAGAGTACCTTGAAAAAGAACCTTTTACTTTTAGTAGCACTAAAAGTTTTAGATTTCCAAGGATAAGAGTGCAATATAACACATAACAGACTGAATTTCAGAAAAAAAGACATAGAGACTGCAGTCCTGTCGTCATTTTGTTATGAAGATAAGCTGACTGAGCATCCCTATCTCATGTCAGCCTTAAGGGCAATTTTAGAGACACTGTTTAGCTTACTTCTTTTGGACTGTGGGAGGAACCAGAGAATCTGCAGTAAACACAGGTGGGTATGAGGAGAAACTCTAAACAGAAAGTACTCAGGAAGCCCCAATTGAACCTGGGACCTTCTTGCTTCCCAGACTGCCGTGTTTGCTCCAGAAGATCCATGATAATTTACTTATTAAACTGGACAAATTATACCCTGGAACATTCAAAGGAGTGTCACAAGCCAGTGTATTTCTAGTGCTGGTCCCAAGCCCGGGTAAATGGTGAGGGTTTGCCAGATCAGTGATGCGAGTTCATCAGTGATGATTGACTCACTGTGGCGACCCCTGATGAAGGGAGAAGCCGAAAGTATTTTTGTCTGCAAAGTATTCTGTATTCATCTCTAACACAATGCGTTCTAAACAATAGGGCGTTTAAAACTTTAACACAGTACTGTGTATGCATAAACAAACCCAAGTGTGCATGTCTGTCTGTCTGCCTGCCCATTTGTCTTTGAAGGCTACAGATGCGTTCTGTAAATCATGCCACATGATTTGTCCTTAATTATTGTGTTGCTGTAAGAATTGTTTCAGTACATGCTGGCGTTGGTGACCCCTCTGTAGTTTTATTTATACATACGTTTACAGATGCCATTCGGTTTCTGTTCAGTTCATTACTCATCCTGCAGCTGGAGGCAAATTCACAAACACCTCCTTGAATGCTCTATTAATTTGCACACATTTTTGTTTAAGAACTGGTGGACGCACATGATCTACAGTCTTAAACACATGGGGAAATTATACTTGCGTAGCTTTTCTGTGACGCAGTCTTCAATCTCACAGCAAGGGGTTAAAAATTAAAACTTTAAAAATGTTTGAAATTGTGTGTGTGTGTGTGTGTGTGTGTGTGTTTAGACTGACTACAAAAAAAATGCATAGATGTATAACTGATTTTTTTTTTCTGCCCCACAGCCAGTGCACACCTGCTGCTTACTGTGCCACCGGGAGTTTCAAGACTGGGGCTCGGGCCTTGCCAACGGACTCCCAGGCCACGGCTCCAAGTTGGCTGACGCTGTTCCGGCGCTCTCGCAAGCCCTGCTAAGGGAGGCACCCGGACGCAAGCTGGCAGATGCTGTTCCTTCTCTGTCACAGTCGCTTCTGGGTGAGGTGCCACTCTGGATTTGTCAGAGCTGCCGCAAGAGTGTGGAAGAGGAGGAGAGGAGGGCAGTGCAGGAGCAGAGCATGCCGGTGAGCAGGACAACTCTGAATGTTGCTTTCTGTACACACACTTTGAGTTTATTAAGTAAGTCACCTAACCAAAACGCGTCCATGACCTTTTATTCACTAAAGCTCTGTTTGTGGAAATGGAAAGCTTGATTCTGGTGAATCTATAAATAACTCGGAACAGATGATCACTCTGAATGAACCTTAGAACAGAGAGTATGCACTTAATACTAATTAATCAATACTGTAGCCCAGGGAGCAGACGTCAAGTAGCTTTATGCTCAAAAACACGTTTTCACGTGTCTAATGATGTAATCATTGATTCTTTTGGTGTGCTTTATCTCGACGGTATGTGATGGACGCATGGTGCTTGTGTAAGATAACAGTGTAACGCCTTCCGACACGCTTCAGCTCCATGAAGGAAGAACCAGTTGTTCTTGTCCGGGTCACATGGCGTCTATGAGGGTTTTGATCTGTGCTTAAATTTAACATATAGCGTTACAGATCATTAACGTTATTATTATCACAATTGCTTTATTTGCAGCACTTTGTATTACATTGCTGTTGAATTCTTGCTTTCAATTGGTCAGAGGATATTTGATGCAATTGATAAACCGAGGTCATGCAGATTAGTAGCTAAAAGAAAAATTGCAGTGTGTTATAGCTGGGGGTGCCATGGAGTCTAGGGGTGCCATGATCTATCAAATGTAGAGGCAGGTGCTGATGTGACTCTACTCCGGTCCATTTCTTTTGAAACACTTTAGATTTGGAAGCAGCTGATTGATTAACTGATCTATCCAATTCATCCAATCAATAATCCAATTTTTTAATTTAATATCCAATGAATTATGAGTGTAATAGTAGCACTGTGGTATTATTATTTGGACAGAGGCTGATGGGTTTGTTTGTGAAAGTGATGCATTTGCCACTATGCTTGCACACAGCGGAATTTGTCCTCCGCATATAACCCATCCATGCAGTGAACATTGAAGTGAGCGCACTTGCCCAGAGAGAGTGGTGAGCAGTCAGCTTATCCTTATCACACAGAACAATTGCCCGGGAAGCAATTGGGGGTTAGTTGCCTTGCCCAAGGGCCCTTCAATAGTGACTTGGGGACCTTCTGGTTGCAAGGCTGGTTCCTTAATCACAAGCCTATGACTGCCCCAGTTCTTGGTAATGTGCTCTAGATCTTTGGTTTATTGTGGGGTTCCCAAAGCTGCTTCACCACTCTACTGTTCCGTACATAGGGTGGGGAGGGGAGAGGGGAGGATTCAGAGATGTCTACAGAATAAGTACTCTCTGAATTATTTCAAATGTGATAAAGATGGACGCTAGCATCATTCCGAAATCAGTACTGCAATGCGTCATTGTGGACCATGATATAATAAAGAGATGTGATAACATTATTGAAAGAAATCAGTAATTATCACAATGCACTTTTAATTTGTAATTAATTACGTGTCGCACATCACCGTGCAGCCTTGTATTCGAACGCAATGCTCGAGATACTGTAAGCACAGTGGCGCAATAATTAAAGCCGGCGCTACTGGTTCATAACCGTGGCTGTGATGAATATGAATATTTTTCCTCATGTTGAATATGATGACGTATCGATTATAGTGTGCAAATGTCTTTGGCGCCGTAGTACAATGTTTGTTGGAGCCGTTTTTGTTTTAAACATTAGTCTGTGGCATATTTTCACATAACTTTTCACTTTTTTAACAAAAAAACAATGAAGGCTGCTGGACATAGATAGAAGCAAATGAGACATTGACTAATTCCGGAAGAACTGTTTTCCAAGGCCGGTTCTCTAGGACACACTGTGCAGTTTAATAACGATTTAGTGACTGTGGCGGAGAATCTGAAACAGTTCTTCTGGAGGCTTTTACTGTCACACTTACTTCTTTTTTTGCAGCAAAATCCAGTAGCATTCGTTGTCTTATTCGGATTTATTCTTGGGGCAGCCGTGGCTTAATGGATAGGGTAAAGGGCTGGGGACCAAGAGATCGCTGGTTCGAACCCCACTCTAGACAAGTCATGGCTAAAGTGGCGTTGAGCAAGGCACCCAATCCCCATATACTCCCTGTGCGCTTCAGTAGAGTGCAGCACACTGCTCCAGGTGTTCAGCTTCAGCCCTGGATGGGTTAGATGCAGAGAGAGAATTTTCCTACGGGGTTCGTTATGTAATACCTATTTTGCGTTCCTCACAAATGTCCAAATATTTTTGCTGCTTGTTCACACTTACTGTTTGAATGAGTGTCATTTCAGTGTGTGTGTGTGTATGTGTTTTGTAGACGTTGCTGTCCCACTCATCATGTAAGTCGCAGAATTGTGGGAACGGTTACCCAGAGCAAAACTCAGTGGACTGGGACCCCAGCTCCTTCCTGTCGGCCCGGAAGCTTTCCGGTCTTTGGAACTCGGGGCACGCGAACACGGGTGCTCACTGCACCCACGGCATGGCTACTCACTCTCAGCAAGGTCTGACCTCCCTCTTGCTCTCACTCACAATCTGTAACTATATAGAAATTATATCCTGCTAAAACCTGCTTTGTGAAGCTGAATTCTATTCTCCAGTCTGATTGGTCAGAGTGAGTTGAATGATTTTTCAACAGTAAATGCAAATCGGAGGATTATACACAGACTAATCACTGGATTAGGAACACATGTGACATATGAGCTCTGATTAACGTGCAGTTATTGGTTACCGGACAGTCACGGTGTTTATCTGTCCACTGCACAGCGGCTGTGGGTAAAAGGAGCGACGTTTGGAGCCCAGACATTGTCGTTGGCAATGTATCAGCAACAGCTGCACTTGCGGACTGTTCCCGTCTCACCTGTCAGGGATGTACCAACAGTAGACGCAGGGCCCCTTAACAACAGTCTGGCCACGTGTGATTTAACCAAGGTTAATAGCCAGGTGTTTCTAACCCAGTGATTGTTCAGTGTATTCATTGCACTTGTACTATAGTACATTATCATTTCTGTAACAACTGCTTCCTCTGTGATTTCTGGACGCGGAGGTGTTTATGGAAGGAGTCTCCAGTGTCAGATCTCTAAGCGTTCACATTTCTGACATCTTCAGGACATGTTGTTATTTCATAATAATAAATATATATACTCCATTGCAAATTGCTTTGGCATTAAAGGCATTTGCTTGCCCGCCCCCCCCCCCCCCCCCCCAACACCTTCTGACCAATCAGTTTATGACCATTAACCAGCGCTGTGCTATTTTTAAGTAATAACAGGTCTAACAGGGTTATATTTATCCTAGCCTTTACATAATCATTCATTAACTCGTCTCTAATTTTCTACTCCACTTTCTCCTGGTCTGTTTCAGTCTAGTCTGTCCAGTCTGATCAATTTTTTAAAACATGTCTAATCTATTTTGAGTATCATTTATTATACTCTGCTGTGTTTTTGTGGTATTTAATTTAAGCTGCCTTAAATCTCCATTGTGGAGAGTCGTCTACACTGAATGTCACTGAATTAGGAACACCTGGCTAATTACTGGTTGGTCCCAGTTATTACAGCAAACAGACTTCCACAAGGGTAGTGAATATGCTCCATATGCATTTTTTACCCATTTCTGCTGCAGCAGTTCTACCAGTTGTGCTTTAAATTTGATGCTCGCCTCTTAGCATCTACACATGGCCACTAGTGTATGACTTGGTTCTAATGTTTGTTGAATGCTCATTTATTCTTGACACGCCTGTGATACTGTGGTAAGCGAAGGTGAACTGTTTTACTCAGCTGGTAAATGTTGATTTCTGCCGTGCAGTGCTCAGATCATGTGATTTTGACATATCCTTCAACCGGGACGTTCAATCAGTTATCATATGCCACTTGCCAGTTGTCCCTGATCTGCTTTATCTAGCTCTGAATTTTTCTTTTTGTTTGTAGCAGGTGGAACGGCAGGACCGACATTTCACGACAAATGGCCGTCTCACGAGACGTCTGGAACCAAAGTGTGTCCCTATAGTCACCCGGCGTCTCCCAGTGCCACATCCGCCGCTACGCCACTCTCTACCTCCGCTGACATCTGCAAGTCCTCGGCCAAGCACTTCAAAACAATGTGTAGGAGACCGACTCCTCCGGGTAAACACGTGCGAAAGTACACACACTGTGAATAGTTAGATAATAAAAATACAATCGTGATATTCCCATTTGATTTTTTAGGTGAAGCGTTTCATCCGAATGAGCAGCACCAGTCGTCAGCGGATCTGTCCGTTCCACCCAACAGCCCGACGGGTCTTTCTTCTTCCCACAATTCATCCCTGTTGCCCCCATCGGCCAAGCCCACATCCAATCAGCACTCCCCGTTTACGCCGCTCGCATCAAACCACAGCACCAAGCATTCGGGCGGGCAGGACAAACCAAGCGCTTGCAAAAATGCCAAACTGAACTCGTCTGTGATGGGGTGCAATCACCCATGTAACGGACACAACGGCAACAGCACCACCGCAACCTCCTCTAATGCAGCTCATATAACATCTAGCACGTGCAGGTATGCCCATGACTCTTTCTGCTGTTACATTTTTTTACCCCAGAAATCTAGAATCTATTTAATAACAATGGCTGCGCGGTGGGTGTTGTTTTTAGGGACCAGGCATGTAAAGGGCACAAGCTTGTGAACGGTCCATCGTTGTGCCAGCAGGCAGCGTGCGATGGGGACGAATTAGATGACGAGGACAGTGGCTCTGAGCGCAGCTCCTGTGCCTCTTCTTCCACAAACCAGCGAGATGGCAAATACTGCGATTGCTGCTACTGCGAGTTCTTTGGGCATAATGCGGTAACCATGCTCATTTTTTACAGCGTAGATGTCATGACTATGTATATACACTCGCCTGACACTTTATTAGGCACACATGTTTATTTGGATAAGACAAACTATCTAATCACATGGCTGCAGCTCAGTGCTTTTAGGCATGTAGAGGTGTTTTAAACTAAATTCCTGAAGTGCAAACCGAGCATCAGAACGGGAAAGAAAGGTGATGTAAGTGACTTTGAACCTGGCATGCTTGTTGTTGCCAGACGGTGCTGGTCTGAGTATTTCAGAAACTTGTGCATAGATATTTGTCTATATGTTCTGTATATGACCTGTGTATAAGATGTGAGCGGTGGCATGGTGACGCAGTGAATAGTGCTGTGGCCTTTTTCTGTGTGGAGTTTGCATGTTCTCCCCGTGTTTGTGTACCCCGGGTGCTCTGTTTTCCTCACACAGTCCAAAGACATTCACGTTAGGTAAATTGGAAATGCTGAATTGTCATTCATTTATATATATATATACAGTATATGTGACACTGTGTATGATATGAGACTTGTGTATGAGTGTGTGACTGTGTTCGTGTTATTAGAATAGACACGGGTGCTGAGGATGACGTTAAACATTAAATCAATAACTTGTTCCTATCATTAAACATGGCCATCGGTGCAGAAGATGACTTTAATCAGTCAGTAAACATAAACTATATTTATCTAACCATAAAATGCTATGGACTTGTGTGCATTTCATCCTGCAGCCGCCGGCAGCTCCTACAAGCCGGAACTATGCAGAAATCCGGGAGAAACTCCGCTCAAGGCTGACTCGTCGTAAAGAAGAGCTGCCTCAGAGGCAAGACCTGGACCCAGCTATAACAAGTGCCATAGATAACCGGGATGTTGATGAGCTCCTTCATTTTATAAACTCCACCGAGCCCAAACCGGTCAACAGCGCCAAGGCAGCTAAACGTGCTCGCCACAAACTGAAGAAGAAGGTATGGCTTCTTGAATGTTTTGGTGAACAGTGAGCACAGAGTAACTGACGAACACTATACACCTTAAACATACACTCTGTGTGTCTGTGAAATATATATATTTTAATACAGAATAATTTAGCTTTTCTGTACTTCTGTTCTCTCCAGGAGAAGGAGCGTGCACTACAAGCCTGCAGTGAGCAGCCTTTGTCCTCTTCTCCCCAACCAGAGGTGACAGAGGAAGTAGAGGAGGAAGAGGAGGAGGAGGATGATGATGATGATGAACGTACTCCAGACGGTGAGGCCGGTCGGCTACTTGAGTGGCCTCAGCTGGAGCTGGAGCGTGTCAACAGCTTTTTAACATCTCGTCTTGAGGAGATCAAGAACACCATCAAGGACTCCATTCGCGCCTCGTTTAGCATGTATGACCTCAACCTCGATGTCAGCGACTTCCCCAAAAAAGCTGCCTCGCTAGAGGGCCAGTGCTTATTGCCTCACCTCAATGGATCAGTGACTGAGCCACAGCAGATTGACCTGGACCTCGCGCCGCTCTCATTCAAAAACTTTAAAAAGAGCGTGAAGATTCTTCAAGGCCTTACCAATGAAAATAACAGCAGCAGCCCACCACCAACCACCCCTTCTCCAAACTGTAATAACAACAATAGCCCCGTTATCGCCGCTTCTGCACCCAGTGATGCACCCAAATCCAAAGACGAGACTAAGAATACCACGGGAAATGCTGCAAAGGCAAAGAAGGCCAAGAAAAATCAGCGGCAGCTGCAAGAGCAGGCGTCACAGGAGCAGGCAAGCACCAAAACAGCTAAAGCGACCTCTGGGAGTCAGGGGAAAAGCAACGAGACTGAGAAAGGAGCCAAAGGAGGGTGTAGAGGAGCCCCACAGCATGCAGAAGTTCAGAAACTAGGGACCAGAAAGACTGAAGAAAGCAAGCAAACCTCCAAGCACAACGGAAACGCAGCCTCAAATGGGAACCATCACTCGGGTTCAAACATGCATAGGGGGAAGAATGACAACGATACACGAAGCAACAAATCAGAGCACGAAGCGGATGGGAAGAGCAACTTAAACAATGTAGTCAACTCTCAGAACCTGCAGCAGCAACAGCAGTCCAGAGGAAAGAACAAGAAGAACAAGAGCAAGACGGAAAAGCCCAGTAGTGCGATAGGTAGTCATTTTTTTATTGCTTTATAGTTAATGGTTTGTGTGTCTGCGTTCGTTCCGTCCTAGTGATGGATTCGTCTCATATCCTGTACAACTTAATAATCTTTAATGCAATAAATAACTGTTTTAAATAACATTTCTTTCTTTCTTTCTTCCCCTCGTTCCCTTGTACAGATGATGTGTTCCTCCCTAAAGATCTTGATCCAACAGAAATGGATGAGATTGATCGTGAGGTTGAATACTTTAAAAGGTGACACCTCATTTACCAAAAATGTTTTTATTTCATATAAATTATTCACATTATTGCATTCAGGACTGAAATGGCACAAATCCTGACAAGGTGATGCAGAATCCTGTCCCTGAAGGTGTTTCTCAATGACTGGCTCACTCTGCCACACACACACCTGGCAATAGAAGTCATCACGATGAGTCACATGTGATATAATTTTGCTTGTCTAATCTACACATATAAATATATAGGGACAAAAAAAATTGAGCGAGTGAGACACTGTCAAAGTCTCCAGAAGAACCAATTCTACCCTATAACTTTGCATTCATTCCTAAATTCCTTCTCTGCATTAAACAAATTCCTGGGGTTTATCTAGAACACCCAGAGTAGTGTGCTGCCCCATTGAAGGATCTTTTGATCTCCAGCCCTCTACCCTGTCCATTACATCTTCATCTTCATCTCTGCCCTGTACATCTTCATTAATTTTGTAAACTTGTGTGCAGTTTTGTGCTAATCTCTTGTGTGTGGTGTCATCGTGCTTTCCTCCAGGTTTTGTCTCGATTCAGCTAAACAAACACGGCAGAAGGTGGCGGTAAACTGGTCCAACTTCAGCCTGAAGAAGATGCCATCGCACGCAGCTCAGTAACACAACACACACACACACACACACACACACATCTGGATGATGGTAACCCGGAGAACCCCCAATTTCCAAACAGGACTTGACTCTCTCGGTTGCTCTAAGCTGTAGCCACTGTACTCCTGATGCGATTGGTCGGACGTCGCCTCATTCTCTCTTGCCCTTCTGGAACCTCATCATGCTGTCTGTAACCGTGTATTCACCCGGAATAGTTTTTACTGTATCTTTTAGTAAAGTGAGAAATTGCTCGCGAGAAACCTCATTGCTTCATTTTGTAGTGTGTAAATAATGATTTTACAATAAAAAAAGGTTTTAAACCCTAAAACGTGGCACACGTCGGCGCATTGACCCACAATGTCTGTTTATTTTTTATTTTTTGTCTCCCAAAAGACGCTTTGTGGGGTAAAAAGTGGACAAATTCAAAAATGTAGATAGTCATGTGTCAAGAGAAACGTTATGGATAGGTCCGTATCAAACAGGTAGAGAATACCTAGGTTGTATTTTATTGAGCAATACTATAAACCCAATCATCCAACCATCGCCAGCGGCACTGACTATTTTATCCGATCAGTACTCATAGTGGTTACTAATTCTGCGCTCTGATCTTGTTCATAGGAACATGAATCATCAGAAAACAACTGATTGCCAATAACAATCAATTTAGTGGGAATAGAAGCAGGATGAGCAACACCTTGTGTGCTTTGCCTGACTTCCTGAACATATTTTGATTCAGTGCAAATCAGGTGGGCGGGACTGACGTTATAAAGAACCGCACCTGGAGGTGCAACTAATTCTGAAGTAGCCTCTCTGGTTTCTTAACTTACTTAATACACATCTGGTGAAAAAAGACATAACCGCAATTACACACACACATTCTTCTCAGATGATGGCTGAATGAATTAGGCTTAATTAAAACAACACTAATATATGCAGTGATGGTGAATCTACATGCTACCTGTGTTTAGATTGATGACATCTTCTGCATGTCGCCGCTGCAAACTGACTCTTAGTACTCAGAAGAGTACTGATTGTTATCTGATGCCCCAATTCCAGTCTTGCCTCTGTGCTCCCGAGACGCCTCCTCTGTATTCGTATGGCTGTTTGTTTAGACTCCTTCTCGATGTAGTCACTGCTTGTTGTAGTGGTCAGATAGAAACTAAAATAAGCGTGTCCTGGCGTTTTGTGTATCACATTTGGTATTGAGGACCTGTGTATATATATTTTTAATGTCCTTAATTATGGTCCAAGTTATGACGAGCCTGATGGTTGTTCTGCACGTGTACGTGTCACCAACTTCATACATTAAGAAGACAACAAAAGGAATTCTGGGAATACGATCAATGGCACTCGATGCCGCTGCACTTTTGCAAGTGGAAGTTTTCCTATTCTACACCTTGGACCTGACACTATCCAGGTTTTACTGAACTAGGAGACGTTATTTTAAAGGTTTTGAATGTAGATTTATACAATACCATTTAAAGCCAAATGTATATTGGCTTTTGTTTGTTTGTTTGTTTGTTTTATTATTCGCTTTTTATACTGTGAAAATCTTTCATTCAGAAAGATTAAAACATTACAGTTTTGAAATAAAAAAAGACAAGTGTCACGTCTGATTTTTGAAAAAATCTATATGTAGATGTATAGGAAATGATTGAATATGAATAACAGGAAAGAATTCTGCTCCACAACTATTCGGCTTCCTTTACTAGAACATACCATACATACATATGGCATACATAGTGCCATACAATGTCTACCTGTTTGACTGTATGTCTATCTATGCTATCTACCTATGCCTCTCTGCCCACCCATCCATCTGTCTCTGTCTGTCTAACAACCTGCTGCCTGTCTACCTACTGTATCTTCTATGTAACTATTTAATTGTCTAGATATTGTATATCTACACTTCTTGTCCACTAGGTGGCAGAAAAGCGCTCTCATTCAACTTCCAGTGAGTAAAAATTATTCATTTATAAACGAATTGTTCCATATGTTCCATATAAGTAACGTATAGAATATGTTGTTATTTTTATTTTTTTATTATTTTTAAATAATTATTTTGTGAAATATTTAATATTCCTTTATTTTTATTATTTTTTATTTTATTTAAGCAGCATAATTACTTTATTTTTAAATCAACTCTGCACAAAAAAGTGAGGTCATGGGGTAATAAGGCATTATTATGTAAGAATTAAGGGGTTAGGAGTGGTTATGGGGTCAATATTTGGGGTTATGGGGTAAAGAAATGATGTGGTAAAGAGGTTATGGGGTAAATAAGGTTATGGGGGGGGTAACACTAATGAGGGATATTGGTTTAAGAATTGGGTTGTTATAGAGTAAATAGTTTATGGGGTAAATTTTGTGGTGTTATGGATTAATGGGTGTAGCAGATAAAAAAATCTGTGTTATGGGGTTAGAATTTTGGAGTAATAAAGGTTTGTGGGGCAAGGTTTGGTTGCTGTGTTGTAAGATATGGGGATTATGTGTAAGGGTGAAATTTGTGGTAGTGGGGTAAGAAGGAATGGTTGTGGGGTAAGTGTGAGGGAGAAAGAATGAGTCATGGGCAAAAATATGG
>JAOUQV010000020.1:5863144-5873472 GCA_028565295.1 Aspidoras spilotus | reverse complement strand
TTCTGATATTAGACATGTTCCATACTTGGAGTTTTTGACATCACAGAAGGGACAAGTTTGAAGCTAATAACCATATAGAATTCATATAAAGCCAACAATTCTCCTTTTTCTCTCATTATTTCTATTTTGAGAGCATCACCCTGTGAAATTTATTCCACCTCTTTGCTTACACAGTGGCTGAAATGCGTTTTGCACAATATCTATCACTACAAGTACTATGCCTTTCTGCCTCTATATTTTAGAGACAAGGCATGCTGTAAATTCAGTTCTGCTTTCTGCACTCTTTAATTTTATGGTAATACTTACTGCTAGAAGATTTGACAGCCGGTACATAATTAAACATCATGCACTGTGGGCCGACTATACATATTGTTGCTATCGCAAAAAAAAAACAAAACGGCAGAAAAAACAAGCATGTAATAATGATAAAAGTTTATGTGGCTCTGACATGTTATTGCAACACTGGCACCATGTTGCAAGAAGTAAAATCTTAGCTCATTTTAAGACATCTCTGAGATTTAAAATTTGGACTTGAGACTAGACACATGGCCAATTAAACTCAGCTGGGTTAGCATCCATGTGCAGAATTTCAAACTAAAAGCTTAAAATTAAGTTAAAATTAAAGCTTGCAGCAGGAATGGTTTTAAAAATCAATCCTAATGGCATGCACAGAAAAATTGTAAAAAAAAAATATCAAGGCATATCGTTTAAGCAACCCGGAAAACATGGTGTAAATCATACAAACCTCCAGGGAATAGCAAGATTGTTGATGCAGTGTGCCTATTATGTGCAATATGGTACAGTAAAGTAACTCCAGGGGGCACCTTCCTGCTCTAACAGACTCAGGATCACATGCTCACATCCCACACCATCTCAGTCGACACAGTACTAATGCAGTCTGTAATCACTTTCACTTGTTTCTTGTTTGTTGTTTCTTGATTGTTGATCACATGACCCTGGACTGTTTTTGGGTGGTGGTGATGAGACCCGCTCTCCTGTTTGGTTTAGAGACGGTAGCTTTGACTAGAAAGGAGACCGATCAGGAGGTTGAAGTGGTGATGTTGAGAATTGTGAGTTAAGGTTGGATAAGTTTAGAAATGTACATTTACATTTGTAGTATTTATCAGACGCCAATTTCCAGAGCGACTTACAAAGGTAATGAACATATTAGAAGGACAACATGTGTTAGAAGATTAGGTGACACATTTCGAGAGCACAGTTTGAGAACACGTCACAAGGAGAATATAGTTAGGATGCTGGAGATGGAGCTGCCGGGCAGCTGGAGGAGGAGTGGTAGGCCCAAGTGGAGGTATTTAGGTGTGGTGAGAGAGGACCTGAAATTGAATAGAAAAATAAAAGTACAGTGTCCTCACAGTGCATAGACTTTATCCTGTGAATGAATCAAATGAATAAAATACAGACAAGAGAGGGTATTGTATCTCAATAACTATTGATCTCTATACCCTGGCAGCATTTGATATCATTCTTTGAGACATTAAAATGCTTCCTACAAAGGTTCCTTATTCTGACCGAATTTCGATGTACCCCTTGGATGCTGAGTGATGGCAATCCCAGAATAAGTTACTTCTAAGGTTGCATGTGGTTATAATCCTTTTTATTTAGTCTGCTGACTCTACAGTTTGTTAGATTTTTAGATAGAATCAGAATCAACCTTTAGGCATAAGGGGAATTGATCTGTTTCATTGTGGGGGAAAAACTGAAAAAAATAACAGGTTCCTTATTGATTCTATGGATGAAGCTGTTTGACTAGGTGGTATTTTTCAAAGAGCGAGGGCAATAAACAAATTTTGAATTCTTATCACATAATTTTTTCAGGAATAAAGATATTCCAGGAATATGTGAATGAGGAAATTCAGAAATCAAACAAGTTTCAAGCCGTCACTGGAGGATAACGTCTACTGTGCTGAAAATGATCCATTACCCAAATATTCTCTGCCTAGTGGTTGTCCCTTTCAATTGATGGATGAGGTGGATGGCGCCAATTCATTGTCCAAAGCCAAGGATGATCCGCAGGCCATAATTATGTGCTTCAGATCAGTTTGTCCTTCCAGACTCCCTAAAACCCTGCAGTAGCTAAACAAAAACTATCCTGAACACTGTTCTTGAACTGTATATTTCTGGTGTACGCCATCGGAGGGTTCATTCTTCGCATGGTGCCCTGGTCATGTTGATTTACTGAGAGCTTTTGTTTGATGATTTCTTCATTTCCACCAGTGCTTGAATCATTGCAGTGTAACAACAGCTATCAGACGAAGCTCGTCACAGTGTCTGCATTCCAGGAAATGGCCATTTCCCTCTTTGATTGTGCTCAGTGTTTGCAATTTAGATGACAACCATGAAGTGGAAAGCTCCTCGGATCAGATATTGCCAGAGAAATATTCTGGCGTGGTTCTTTTAGAACATAAATGGTTTCAAATGAATTTTAGATTTGTACAGAGAAACCATTCGATTTTTTTAAAAGCAGTCTATTAGTTCTAAATTGCTCATATTGGTTGAAAAAGATGATCTTTTATTCAATTTCTTTAGTTTAAGTGGTTTGTGGAAGGTACATCTATTTCCCCTAAGCATTTTTATTTCATTTGTAATTTACCCATATTGCTTCTCAACAGAGGCTTCTTCTTAGCTTCCTTCTTTTGTATTATTTTTATAGTGCTTTTTACAGTGGAACATTCTCACAAAGCAACCTGTATGGAAATGACATTCGGGATATATCCATGAAGTTTATTCAAGTTTAATAATTAATAACGAGAAAACTGGGTTGGGGTGGGGGGATCTTGTGGGGGCTGCAATAGCAAGGAAACCCCTCTGAGATTATACAAAGAACCAGACTCAATAGAAAAACCCACCACCATTCGGGTGATAATAGATTAAAAACAGTCTGTAGGAAGTGTCTTTAACAGGATGTATGTCCATCCTTAGTAAGAACTGTTGAGTTCTAAGTGACATGAGCTCCCACTAAATGTAGACCATCAGGGTGGATCAGGCAGGCCCACGAGATGGTGTCAGATCAACACATTCTCAAGAGCAGCATGTGTATCTCATGAGCTACCTTCACCTTGTTCATTTTCCAACTCACTGATTCTTATTTTCTTATTGCGATTAGAAAGATTTTTGTAAATGTTCACAACCTACAAGCTCTCTTCTGTGTGTGAGAATTGCATATTGCTTTCGCAAGGGTACTTTCTCAAGAGCAATATTTAATATTAATGTCATAAAAAATTGATGTGTTGTGTTGCGGAGGTGGAACCTGTTTATCCCAGTGACTAATTCAGGGATATTAAAACGACTTGTTTGTTTTCATGGTGTCCTGCCATGAAGGCAGGGTCAGGAGGAATTAAAAAGCATGGCACTACTAAAGAGAGAGAGGGGAAAACGATAGTGTTTTAAAATGCAACCAGTCATGCAAGAAGGACCTTAGGAAGGCTTTTTTTTAATATGGCTGTTTCATATTTATCATCACCTTAGGTTTGTTTGTTTTGATATGATAAGTGTTCAGAAGATATCCGGAGCTATTTAGGTTGGGATAATAATAATAAACAAATCCTGACTATGTTGATCTATGCTTGAGAACACTCCACTTTGACTTTGCATATACTTTCCAAGGTTAAAGCATAAGTGGACATATCTTGTCACAGCAGGGATTTCTGGTGGATCTCTAGAACTAGGTGCCAAACGTTAATGAAATTAATATATTCAGTTCAGTTTTATTTATAGAGCATTTATATAAATGATGTACAGGATATAATCATGAAGTTTATTTAAGTTTCTTTTTAATTAATGAGCAAGCTGGATTGCGAGAGTGGCAGGGGAAAAAACCCTGAGATGATAAGAGGGAGAAACATTTAGAGAAACTCGACTCAGAAGGAAATCCCATCCTAATTTGGTTGTTAACAGATTGAACAGTCTGTAAAAAAAAAACGATTTGAGTAGTGGTGTGAATGCGTAAGTCCTCTGTTCCTAGAAGAAACTGTCATTCCGTGTGATGTTGACCCTTAGGTTGGTTTAGGCAGCTGAAGGAGACGAGATCAGGATCAGCGCACTCTTAGAGGTTGCATGTGTAGCTCGGCACCCAAATATACTGTGTAAGCATGAACTAATACTACTATTACTAATAATGATAATGTGCTTTTATACCAGCGTTATAGAATGTTTGTTAAATAATATGTAAATAAATTGCTGTGTGCAACGATTCACAAAAGTCAGGTGTTGGAGAAAAGTGGTGAAAAAGAATCCCGAGAAGTAGTACGATGAGGGAGCTGGTTAAAAAGAGAAGAGATTGTGTCCACAGATTTTTTTATTTAATTTTTGTTGTCTAATTGCAGTGGGCACAAAGGAATATCTCAAGCATTACGTCTTACACTTATGTTGAATACTACATGCTTTATCTCTGAATTTTATCTCCAGAAATTTTAGAATCTTTATTCTCAGGAAGGGCATCTGGCGTAAAACGTGCCAAATTGTAATGCGAAGGTCTCGCTGTGGCGACCACTGGTGACAGGGAAAAGCCAAAAGATGAAATAGAATTTTATGGGAATATGAAGTCATTAAATTTTTTTTTCTAACAGTTAAGATATATAGCAGATTGTGAAATTGCACAATAATATGGGCCAATAATTATATATTCATGATAAAAAAATAAGAAAATTCATGGTATTGTGTCAAAGTTGAGGGTTGTTTCCCAAATCAATATAAATGATGGTAAAATGGAAGTTTAATGGGCATTGGAGTTTGTTAGAAATCATTCATTCATTGGATAAATAGTCCATGTAGCACAAACAAACGTAGAGTTTTGGAGACAAATGCAGGCTTTGTTGACACGAACTGTTTCAGTCAAACATAATCAAAAACAATCTAAACTTGTATTAGAAAACACAAGTGATGTGCAAAGAGATTAAACTGGCAAGAGAAATAAAACAGTTTACAAACTAGTGAAAGATTTGTCAAAAACACATAATTACTAATATAACACGAGCAAATGGATTGGTGACAGAGCAACACTGAAATCTCACTGTATCTGTCTACTGTATCTGTGGACTGGAACGGTCTCAAGTAGGTTTATTGTCATTTTAGCCATATACAGTGTTACTGTACACAGTGAAACCAAACAACGTTCCTCCAGACCAAGACCAATGGTCAATATTATAGCAGGAGAGCAGGCAAACAGTGTACAGCAGCTGATGAATTGTGACATGTGTACATGTCCCGGGGAGTTTTGTCGGCGCACCTATTTTACTTGATCTGTTATTGTAGCTCTTTGTGGCAGTCTGTGCATATGTTGGTCAGTGGTAGCGCATCTTAGACATCTGAGTTCATTTAATGTATCCAATCCACTGGAGAACCTGAAGGAAATCTACATGAATATTGAAATATTGTGAACCTCTAGATCAATATTCTATCTTGACCAGTAGTAGAAGTTATGGGTCACCGCTATTGGAATGAGAATCGGTAGAATCTAGGAGCCGAGACATCTCACTTTGTTGATGGCCGAGGTGTCTACATCTCACTAAAGAGGGCTGTAACTCTAGAAGTGAACTTAAAATGAGAATAGATTGTAGATGTCCATCATGCAGGGAGAAACATGTCAAGGATGGTGTACGGATGTGTAATTATATAACAGAAGGGTCAAAAATCAGATCACCCACACTGGATCTGGTGCTCTGTTGTGGGACATTAAAATTTCCTCCCAGCATTTGTTGTGTCTTCTAGATCAGAAATTACAAGCACTTCACAAATCTACAATACTTTGGAAAAACCTATGTTTTTGTAAATAAATATTGCATTTATAAATCAATACAACAAATATACAGCTTTTTATAAAGTGCTATATTACTGCAAAGTGCGGTAATATAATGTGAATGTAAAGGAAATCAGTATCCAGTGGTCATTTTCCTTAAACAGTGCTCCAACTGACAATCAGTGCAGTTTTATAAGTAAATTATCTTTTACAGAGTGTTTGAGAGTTCCACTTCTTCTGGTGTTTTTCACTTTGGTACAACCGTACAAAAACACCCACACAGAGTCGGAAATGAAAAATTATAAAATAGTTAATGCAGATAAAGAGTGAGCACAAGAAAATTGATGGAGAAAGAAAATTTGACTGTTGAATTTATGAATAAAGTTTTCCAGAGGCATCATGCATGTCTGGAGAATGCTCAGTCACAAGGAAATGGAAGCAGTCTAGTTGAAAAACTGAGAGTGTGCATAGTTTTGTAAGGGTGAAGAAGGTCAGACAGGTAGGATTGAGGAAGAATATAAAGAGTTTTCTATGCTGGCAAAAAGGATTTTCAAACTGAATGTGACTTTTTTTTTTTTTCCTTCGATAATGGGAACAATTCCAGATTTCCAAGAGTTTGGTTATTAATGGATTTAGTCCAAAGATATTATATGTGTCTATAAAACTTGAGAAGAGTATGTAAACAATGAATAATAAAGTTCCAAGCACTGAGCCTTGCAAGACCCATTGAGTGTCGGTGGAAATGGGAAACTATGTTCCAAGAGAGTGACAAATTGTTTTCGCTCTGTTAGTTTGGAAGTGAAACTGTCAAGGGCAGAACCAACAACACCCAGCTCAAGCAATCTTGAAAGGATGATGGAATGGTTGACCGTGTTGAAAGCAGCAATTACGCAGAACAAGAATGCTAAGAGCACCAGTATCTGCGGTCACAAGAAGTTCACTGACAACCTTAACCACGGCTGCTATAGTGCCATGATATGGGCACAATTCAGACAGGAAAGGATTAAAATGTTTGTTTGTTTCTAAATTGATTTAATTTGGCCCATTCAAGGCCAATGGTTATTTAAATTTGAATACTGTGTTTTGTAGGCTGAGGGTGATGAAGCAATGACTGGTTAATAATAGAGGAGAGATAGGAGACTAAAGCAGGCAGGCATACATGCTTTAACAAGTAGTTTGGGGAGGGGGTCTAGAGAGCAGGTTGTGGCTTTAGAATTTATAATGATTTCATTGATAAGAGACAAATTAACAGGTTGGCGAGTCAGAATAAAAGAGAGATGGTTTTAGTTGATGAGACTATGTGAGTGGTGTTTATTTTAGAAATGTGACTTTAAATGAGTTTGAAACAGAAATTCAGACTGCAGGAGGAAAGTGGTATAAGCTTCTAAATAGTATAATGATGTTCTGCCCTTGACACGTTCCTTAAAAACAGAGTAAAAACACATCCGTTATTCTCTTGAAAGTTAGTTCCCATTTCCACAGCCAGTTCTGCAAGGTTCAGTGCTTGGACCTTTTTATTTTAGTTTCCACAAGGGGTCATGCATCAAGGAAATCATAGAAAAAGCTTGTGGGAACAGGGAGCAGAATGCAGAGTAAAAGATAGGGTAAGAGAACAAAAGTCTGTATATTTAATTTTGTAGAAGGGGATGAGACTTTTAGTCATAGGTACGGAAAACAGAATTCCATTTAACAGGGGTGCAGTATTACATGGAACTGGTTTTGACAGGGGGTCCTCGATGGACACTAACAACTATAAAATTGACTTTTCCGAAGTAACCCTGGAATGGCAACACAGATGAAGCTACTGCTACATAATCGACAGTTTCAGTAGGTGGAATTATGGTGTTCCTATGTGGATTCTTGCAACTGTAGTCATAATGAATAGAATGTGCACTGCAGAAACTTTGATAATCTAATAGAAATGGTAGATGACTCTTATATCAGTACTTTGCAGGAGTCTATTGTTATGACAATTGTTGGGATGTTGTATCCTGCGCCAAGAAAGGACGTGTTACATTAAACCATGATGTTTCTGCATGCATTATTTCTGGGCAAAATCAATCTGAATGTTAGCCGTGCATGATACTGTTCTGAAATAATAGCCAGTACTCTGTAAAAACATATTTGTTTTTTTATTTCTTTTTTTTTTTAATATTCTTCTGTTTATTAATTTGCTTTTGAGTAAAATTCTGCCAATTTTAACCTGAACTGAACACACCTGATTTAATGTATGTTAAATGTATTATTAAAAACATTTCAATCTTGTACATTCCTCAGCTAGGTACTTATACTTGTTCTCTACATAGTATTACATGTTTTCTTTAAATCATAACTTGTAAAATCTGTACCTGTCCAAGAACTTGATCAGTGTCGAGTTAGCTGATGAGCAGAGAAACTGAAATCAACCCAGTCTATAAAAAAAAAGTATTGAAACCAAGTTTTTGATGTGAATGTAGTATGTGTATGTGTATGCACTTGTTCCAATTATTAAATAAATAGTTTAGAAAGAGTGCCAAAAGGCTTAATTTTATGCCCCATGCTGTTCAGTTTGTATACAAGTATATGCGTCTGCTTAATTTCATCACATGCAAGCATAATATAAATGCTATGCAGATGATATAACTATAAACAACTGCATAATAAAGGATTTTATAGATTTAAAGTGATTATGGAAAGTAATTATAAAACAAACTAACAAAATATAATCTGAGCTACATGTAATCGGTGATTAGACAAGATATTGAATGGAAGGTGGCAGCTTAGCATGTGTGAACACCTTTAAGGCTGTTTGACCTAAAACACAAAAGTATGTGTTTTAGACATTATATCTCTATATATTGTTGGAACATATAGCTTTTTTTTTTTTTTTTTTTTATGAAAAGCACCCCCATTTTGAGTAGGCACATACAAACTAAGAAACTAAAGTCTTTACGCCAGTATATAGAAAGCAATATGCTACATAATGGACCATTTTTTTTAGACAAAAGCATAATGGCAAAAATAAGCAAGTGTGGCAACGAAGGTTTCTAGAAGAACTGTGTCAGATTCTCCAAGATACTGAGTAGCTAAATACTGTACAGTTCAGTAAAATTCTTACAAGCATGATGTGATGTAAAGTTGCATTTGCTAAAAATAAAATGTTTCTATATAAAAACAATATAGACTGAAATAAAAATGAATACAATACAGGAAGTCAGGCTTTGGTCTGCTTAAAAGTATAAGTTTTGCAGTTTTACAAATAAATTAGCTGCTAAGCTTTTACTGAGCATCTTGGAGAATCTAACACAGTTCTGGAGCCTTTGTCATACTTGCTTCTTTTTTTGCCAGAAAAGTGATCCGTTATATGTTCCAAAAAATATCATTAAACAAAAGTGGTGCAATATTGGAAACTGCACATGAATAAAGCATAAAGTGTCTCAAAGCTGTCACAAAGCCAAGGAGTTCTGCAAAGCATAAACCGGTATTAATTACCCTATACTGTGGAAATAAAAATAGTTTAAACAAATGGAAAAGTGTAATAGATCACTGGAGTATAAGACAGTGAGGAAAGGCCATTGCTTTGATTTAAGACTTTATCTGCTTATTGTGTAATAAATCTCTTGAATGCATGAAAAAAAAAGTACAAGCTGAAGGAAATATGCACCGAGAGAAACTGAAAAATGCTCTTGCCCTGTATAACCTTTATATAATAACTCAGTGGCTACTGTTGAGTTTTCTTAAATAGATTAAACTAATCATCAACTTTTCCCTTTTTAGAGTTAAAAAAAAAAGAGCGAGCCAGTCGATTGCCAAGTGCACCCTGTCAACTTAGTAGCAATCAGATTAATCGCTGCAGACTGGGCTTTAATGTCAGGGGCATGGCTTATGATAAAGTATATCACTTTTTTTACTTTCGCAAAAAAAAAAAACATTGTCAATTGACTTGCCGAGGGAAAACAAGATCACGCCTCAGTGTCAAAACAAACAGAAAAACAATTTTTTTTAAACTCTGAAATAAAAATGCATGCATTTATTTTTCAACCAGAAAAAGATGTAATGTTAAAGAAAATGTGTGTGTATGTGTAACAAACATTCAGTGCTGAATACACAAGCAAATGAAGAAGACTGAACTAAGACCAACATACTAGCATGATGGTAGTGGAAAAACACAGCCTTTGTTTCTCAACTGTCCTTGATAATTCGTGTTAAACTAAACAAATCAGGAATTTTAATAAATGCTAATGCTTCATATGAAATCACTAACAGGTGATTAAATAATTTTTAACACTGGTGCATGCTGGGAACTGTTGTTCCTGAATCCCACCCCCATTTTGTGTGCTGTCACTTTAGCTTTGGTGACCTCTGGTGGCGGACTTGGAAACAGCGTTGTTGCTTATAGTATATCAGTAAAGAAAGCGATATTTTGCATAATAGATCCTGTTGGATTTTAATGTTGGGGGGGAAGAGGAGAATGTGACAGATTCTCTAGAAGAAGTGCAACAGATTCTTCAATACAGTCATGATCTTCAAAACATATTTGCTTATTACTATACAGTGCTGTGGAATATATTAGGTACATGCAAAGACATGCTGT
>JAOUQV010000020.1:5721205-5732174 GCA_028565295.1 Aspidoras spilotus | reverse complement strand
TCATTGTCTAACCACTGTAAGTTACATGGAATTGATTACTCATGCATCATGGTATGTGTAGCTGATTGTTTCATCATAATGGGAGTTACAACAGAATATTTAGGGCCAATGAATCTTCTATTAATTTTGCATTCTGGCTTTCAGGGTATATGTATATAATACTTGCAAGACCTGCCCACATCATTAATCCATTTCAGTCATTCCCAACATTATTAGTATACAGGGATAGTAATGGAAGATGGTAATCCTGCAAGGATTATACCTGGATGTGCCCGTTTTTCAGACATTCCCTTATACACATTCTCATACCACTTTACGACTTCTATTCAAGTTCCGACTCCAGTCTCTCTCAACCGCACGGATCACGTGACCACCGCAGACATGTGCCCGCTCAGTTTAATTTTCCGCTGCGCTGACACTGCTGCCGTTACTTTCTATTCCCGTCCACCATTCTGTACCGAGCTGTTATTTGACAATGCGCTAATGAAAGCCAGGGATGTTTAATATAAGCTATCGACCCTTTCCCAGGCGGTGCAGTCGCTGTCTTATCATATTAGCCAGCCGCCATGCTGGAATGCCTGCATGCTTTTCACTTGCATGCATTTCCTTCACAATGGCTGTGAACGCACACGAAAATGTCATCTTTTTTTTTTCTCCTAAAGGTCCAGGATGGAAATGCGAGCGTCATTTCTTTAATTTTGTTCAAATTTGTTCTTGACAAGTGAAGCATCACTATCTTGCCTGTCATGACTGTGTGTGTTGGTGAAGCAAGCTTTAAGATGCAGGACAATTGCAGACACATGCCAGAACCAAAAACCTCCACGCCATCCCTCAAACACTTGTCTCTAAGGCTTGGCCATGCAATTAACTGTGCTGTTTTCCCAGATCCAGAAACAAAGGTATGTCTTAAGAGGCACTGGGATGTCTGAGACAGCTAGTGACAGACTCATGGCCCCTGGGCTGCACTCTTGTCTGGAAGAGTCACTTGCTGTCACTCCATATCACTGTCTAGCGTTCCACTAATGGCATCTCCAAATAAAAGTCTACATTCATTTGGAATCCACGCAGATCCCGAGCTTCAGGCCCCTTATTCATTTATTTTGTCTCAAAAGGTTAAATTTTAGACATAAAAAAAACAAAAAGACAAGAGATGACGTAATAACGTAGGGATTTGGGGTTTATGGACGAGCCGCTAATTCTTCTTGCAAAATGCCTGAGAGCTTGATTAGCTGGTTGTGCAGAAATGAGTACACTCAAACAGGGAATTTTATCTCTTCCAGCATCTTGTGAACCACTTTGTAAAAACCACACCGCTATATTTTTGGACTCCGGGCAAACTGAGAACCGTCCGAGGTGTTTCATGTAAGATAGTAAGCCGAGCTGGAAACATTTCGCATCTAATATTAGGAATGAATTGAGTGGCGTCAGCGGAAAACTGTTTAACAATTATCACTCCTTTACATTAATACACACTCTTTGCTTATATAATGGTGTGATTTCAGTTAAATGAAGAATTTCAAATCATTAATTATTTAGATCTTTACATAACATACCACTTTGCAGAGAAAAAACAAATCCTAAACACTGCCTCAAAGATGCTCTGTAGGCCTTACCAGCTAATATGTACTTAGAAGGGAGAGTGCTGAGCCGACATCCCCACCGACAACCACCTGTTCTACCCGGATAGTAAATTCTACACATTTCTTTACAGACTACTTTTCAGGTTGCTAATCTGTAATAACCAAACAAGGATGGGTTTCCCTTCCGAGTCGTGGTTCCTCTCATTATTTCAGGGAGTATTTCCTTGCCAATGTTGCCATCCGGCTTGATTATTGTGGAAAAATTAACCCGATTTATATACTGTACATATAATTTATATACTGTACATATTATTTATATACTGTACATCATCAGCAAAGCTGCTTTGTGACTGCTCTAATGTTAAAAGCGCTATAGAAATTGAAATAAATTAAGAATCCGTCCAAATTGTACCTTGGAACGCTGTTTCTAAAACAAAAAACCACCCAATATTGACTTCTGTTAGTTTACTACTATTAATTGCCCTTTATTGTATTTTGTTTTATATAAAAGCAGTGAAACAGGGGCAGTGGTGGCTCAGTTGTTCAAGGATCCAAGTCTTTGAGCATGGCTTGCTCCAGCGGTGCTATACTGCAACTGTCCCTTTGTTAAAACGTTGTTACTGCATGCTTTACCATGTATGAATATGTATGTAAGTAATAAAATGTTTATTTAATTTTACGTTACTGTGCAGTAGTTATCTGCTAAGTTTTACTGAGTGTCCTGGAGAATCTGACACGGTTCTTCTGGAGAATTTGTTGCACTTGCTGCTTTTTTTTGCACCAAAACACATTAGCCTTCATTGTGGTTTGAACCTTTAAAAAATAGTGGCTAAGACTTTTTAACAGTACTGAACTATATCTTGGGTCAAGTACATGGGTCAAAGCTAATGGTGTGCATTCAACAATAAAACATCTAATCAATGTCTCTCTTGAATCCTAATGAAAGACCCAGACAAATAATAAAAACATATTCACATGTCTTTTGTTGTTGCCAATTTTCCACACATTTGTTCCTTTCTGTCCCTCACTGCAAGCCTTCTGTTTGTATCTAAGACGAGCACGAGCAAGTGTAGGCTGAGAAACACGAGCATGTGTAATAAACGTAGCAACCAAAAAAAAAAAAGGTAGCCAAGGAAACGGACACTAAAATCAGTGTGTAACAAGTCGTGCAAAAATGTCCAACGGACAGGGACTAGCTTAACAGCATGTTATCATCTTTTCTGCATGTAAAAGCCTTCTGTTGCATCCTGACATACTGATTGCAGATGGTCCAATTAATGTCCATCTGAATCCATCATTTCACCGAGTGCAAAAGCAATCACAGCGTTTCCTGTGATATATGAGATGGAGCGGGAAACGGTGCGGCATGGTGATAAGCGAAGTACGTCCCTGTTTGTTTTGATTCGTTAAATTCTGTAGAGGAAATATGTTATGGTTTAAAAAAAAAAGTGCAGGTTGAAGATAAGTCTGAGTATCTAGAAGGTTTTTCCACTAGGATTACAGTTCACCCGTATCCGTTCTGGGAAGGCGGGTGGTAGTTTATGCTCACGCTGCAAGCCAATGTATGTACAGTGTGCAAAATTTATAAAAGGTAGATTTGTTACCATTTTCAGTAAAATCATAAAGCAAATTGGGTTTAAAAGTAACCTTTTCAAATCATGCCCTGATTTCAAGAACAACATTGGGTCAGGGGGGTATTACTTATCAGAATATTGGGGAAATATCCTGATTTCAATAACAACATTGGGTCAGGGGTGTATTACTTATCAGAATATTGGGGAAATATCCTGATTTCAAGGGCAATATTTGACCTGAGTTGATTCTTAGTCAGAATTTTGGGGTGTCTCCTGATTTAGTGAGTGGATCGGTGGTGCATTTCCTTTGACCATAATATTGGCGATATCTCCTGATTTAAAGGGAACTAGTGGGTCAGTGCTGCATTATTGAGCAAAGTATTTGGGATATCATGATTTCAAGGGTAATTCTTGGTCACTATTGTATCACTGATCAGTTTATTAGGGGTATCTCCAGATTTCAAGGGCAGGATGACGGTGATGTAGCAAGAACTAGAACAAAGCTGCAGTATGTTTTGCTGATATAGCAGGAAATTGTTAGTGGAATTAGGAGATTAACTCTCGCTCTTTTAACCACTATAATCTGGATTTCTGTAATTACAAATGAACTAAGTTTTAGCATAATTTTATATAAACTCAGTATGTCGTCATGGGTAGTAAAGTCCATTCTCGGGAGACCTTCTGCATTCCCCACTGAGTTGTGTTTAATATTCCCTTTACTACTTCCTCTAGCTTGTTATTTTTCTTTTGCTTATCTTGTTATCTCAGCTCGGATATCTTACAGGAGCTCACACACACACACCCTGATCCTGAGTGGAAATCCGATACGGCCGCGTTGTGTGTACATGTTGTAGGTGGGTGTTTTAGTAGTGATGCATTCGGTTTGCGGTCAAGTGTGTAATGAGACATAGTCATTTGGTTAAAACATAGACATTTGGTTAAAATTAGCTGGACATCCCATTTTCTGTGGGAATACGTCTAGAAAGGAAGGAAGGAAAGACATTTTATTATAGTTGTGAATGTGTCTTGTTTTTAGGAAGAGATTTTTCAGTCTTTATGATGGAAAAGATTTGTCATGTGCTTTTGTTTTTTTTAAAATGTTTTGTATCTAGTTCTGTAGTGTATGATCAGCTAAAACAATGCTAGCTGGGATAGAACATGGCAACCTGTAATATACTCAAATGAAATTAAAGCACAAGGCACACAGGAAAAGCAAATATATACTGTATTTATTATACAATACGGAGCCAAATACCCAGGCACTCTATTGCTTTTTCATACAAATTTTATTATCTCCTGGTTCCAGAGCCGGTGGTGGTGGAGTTTAACTGATCACAATATCGGGGTATATCAACTGTTTTCAGGGAAATAGTGCATCAGTGGTGCATTACTAATACAAATATTTGGGGTATATTCTGATTTCAACTGCAATGGTGTATTACTGGTTGAATATTTGGGGTATATTCTGATTTCAAGGGCAGTTGTGCATTACTGGTTAAATATTTGGGGTATATTCTGATTTCAAGGGCAATGGTGCACTACTATTGGTGTATATTCTGATTTCAAGGGCAATGATGCATTACTGGTTGAATATTTGGGGTATATTCTTATTTCAAGGACAATGGTGCACTACTGGTTGAATATTTGGGGTATATTCAGATTTCAAGGGCAGTTGTGCATTACTGGTTGAATATTTGGGGTATATTCTGATTTCAAGGGCGATGGTGCATTACTGCTTGAATATTTGGAGTGTATATTTGGGGGACGTGGGGAGGAGTGATGGAGTGGCTGATACAGTATGCCGACCAATAACAGCAACTTTCTAAAAAATGAAATAGAGCTATATCCCACTTACAGTATCAGAGTTGTGTGTTTTGGAAATGCCTTTCTGTTTACAATGGTTGTAAAGTGTGGATAGTGTTGAGTTAAACCAATCTGAATATTCTTCTTCATGGTGTTTAATCAATAATGCATTTTAAAAGTGTATAAACTAGTGTTTTTTAGCTTAGAAGCAGATTTGTTCTTATGTTGTAATTGTTTGTATTGGTATTGTATAGTTAATTTAAGGTAGTATTCTAGCTTTAGGTACATTGAATTCAAGCATTAGCGCTAACATTTCAAGCACTTTTTGTAAGTCACTCTGAATAACAGCACCTGATTAATGCTATTGTAAATGCAAATAAAGTATCGGTCCCGCTTACTGTACATATCTCACTCGTATTCATTCACGGAATATTCCTGGTCACGCGTTGGGAAAGCCAGTGCCTAGCCAGCTGCACAGGTGCTGTGCAGGAACAACTCAAGACGGGGCTACATTTCCTATAATAAACCCACACATGTGGACAATGCATCATGAACAATCAATGCATCGTGCTTTACTGAACTACATCCCACCTCTGTCAAACCATGGACCACAGTAGGATACCAGAGGGTCACTAGAGTCACATTCGGCGATGAAAGATGCCGCAAAATGAATGCACATGGGCTGAATAAAATAATAGCCCTGTGGTGGGAATTGTTCTGTTCAAGGAAAGCCAAAGTTATTTACAGCTTGCCTTTGTTTGTCCAGATTGCAAATTTGTAAGAACTAGCATCCAACAATGCGGATGCGTATGTACCATCATCATGTTCCTCTGTATAAAATTAGAGATACAATCTGTGGTAAAAGCTAGGTTTTGTCATGGTAGCAAACCTAGCGAGAAAGCTAGTCAAATGAGACTTGTTAGCGTCTTGTTAGTTTGCAGTCTATTAGGCTCTTATATTGAAGCACCACTGCTTCTGGGTGGGAAGATATTTGATTTGTACGTACAGAAATGTAGATTTTGGGGTGATGCATCTAATCTGTGTTTGAAAATCAGCTAGACATCTTGTGTAGATTATCAGGTGTCGGTGATTATTGCAAAACACACAGTCTTGAGTATGTAATGTTCTTTTGGATATACAGTAATTTACTGCCAAAGGAATTGGTGATTATTTGGAAAGGTGGGGATTGGGGTCAAGGCTAGACTCGTTTGACGTTTGTGGACACATGATTGAAAATGCAATTTTTTCTGTTCAGGGTTAACCGGTGGACTCGTCTGCATTCAGTTTCTTTTTCACTCCGTCTGCCTGCATACAATGTCCTCTTGATTTGTGAATGACTTTTGTTCCATTTTGTGTTTTTTTTTGTTGCTTAGTCATTGGTGTGAACACGTTGTGTGTGGAAAACACCAGGCTGGTCAGCTATTACATATCACATTCTTTGTTTTTTTAAGTAACGGGCGTTTGTTAGGCATCCGCTAATGACGCTAATGACAGACAGTGACAAAAACAGGGTAGGACGCCACATTTTTGACAGTCTGAATTTTTCTCCTATAACTTCTGCAAATAAACACTTTATACACTTAAAATGTACACATTTTACACACAGGGAGTGTTTCAATTACAACCCCAATTCCAAAAAAAATATCGCCACTTTGTGTGAAATGTGGGGAGATGCAGTGGATAGTGCTGTGGCTTTACAGCAAGAAGATCCAGGGTTCGAGCCCCGGGTGGGGCGACTGAGGAAATTTCTGTGTGGTTTGCATGTTCTTCATGTGTTCACATGGGTTTTCCCCGGTTATTCCCTCCTGCTTTTTAAAGACATGCATGATAGGTTCATTGGTGTCTCTGTATTGCCCATATGTGTGTTTGTGTGTGTGCGCGCTCCCTATGATGGATTGGCACCCTGTCTAGGGTTGTTCCTGCCCTTTCGCCCAGAGTTGCCGGGTGGGCACCGGCTTCCCTGTGACCCTGAAAGGGTTAAGCGTGTGTAGAAAATAAACAGATGAATGAACGTGTGAAATATTGATACAAACAGAACACAAGGATTTGCTAATCTCATGAACTCATTTGATTGACAGTACAAAATGGAGCACGTATCACTGAGTGATGCAGATTACGATTTTATAAAATATATTATTTTGTTTTGAATTTGAACTTGATGGCAGCAATGCGCTAAAAAAAAATTGGCACGGGGCAACAAACGCCTGGAAGAGAAAAACTCACAGGAACTGTACATAAAAGAGCAATTCGGAGAAGCTGAGATTCTCAGAAGTAAGTATGGGCAGAGGTTTATTTTGGGAATATTTTTAATGAAATCAGAACATTTCTAAATTTCAGCATCTGATGTGTGTTCTGTGTTCTATTAGGAATAAGTTATGGTTTATAAGGTTTGCAAATATTTCGTTCTGTTTTATTCACACGTTTCCGTCCGAATCGGATCAAATGTTTCAAATCTGTTTGCAACTCTCAATCATCTGCCCTGTCTCCAAACATAGGGCAGTATGATTTATGATCCAATGAGACCTTGTTATAATTTTGTGCACGTCTCAAAAATGTTGGAACAGAGGCAACAATGGGCTGTAAATCTTAACAGTTCCAATAAAAACAGCTGAAGGGGCAATTTGCAACTACATACCTCACGAAAAGGGGTCAGAGTGGGGCTGGCGACGAACGCCACCATTCCTTTTCCTCTCTCTCTCGCTATCTTGCTTTCTCTTTCAATCTCTCACACTCAAGGGAATAGGAAATAACAGTTCTAATAAAAAACAGCTGAGGAGGCAATTTGCAACAGTCACATGATAACCAGGTATAAAAAGAGCAGTTCCGAGAAGCAGAGTCTATCAGAAGAAACGATGAGCATGGATTCAGAAATCCACGACTTCCTCTATGGTGTAGTCGCCACATTGGAGGATGTAAATCTACTGGGACACTTCTAGGCGTTCCTGATTAAATGGAACCGCGTCTGTAATATCAGGCACATAATCTTAGTGCTTTTTGACCTCCAGGTGCAAAGCAGATTGTCTGATAAATCACCTCAGCACCAGGTAGGTTCCAGAAGATGCCCCTTTTGTCCGCTATCTCTCCATCTTTAATTTAGAAATGTAGCAATGCCAACTGTCGGGTGAGATGGTTGTCGGAAAACGAAGCGTCAATCTTGGAGCTCTGTAAGTGTACAATGTTGAATGATCTGTCTTTCTTTTGTTTATCACACTTACTTTTAGTGTCTACTGTCCCCTTGATTTCTCCAGCTGAAATTATTCCCATCTCTCACTCTTTCTTTCCTTGAAAATCAAAAATACTTAATATTTAGGGTTCAGAATGTTGCAGAATGTTGAGTATCGAGTTGTTTATTATGTCCTAAAAAATAGAAGCAAATGTGACAAAGTCTTCAGAAGAACTGAATCAAATTCACATAAAATGCATCTATAAATACTAGCAGCTAATTACTGTACAGTATGGAAACGACGGTTTTGGTCAGAGACGTGCTGGAAGTCAAAGAGGACTGAGAAATAATGAATATGTTTCGGCACAAAACAAAACACCACTGTTTTCTGTAGACTCCGACTGTCACACTTGTTTAGTTTTTGCAGGAAAGCCCAGCAGCCTTCATTTCCCCCCCAAGAAAATCAATGTTTTTGAAATACTCTTCTCATTCTGTACTGACCCAATGCAGTATTCATAAAGAATTGGGTGCCTAAGACTTTTGCACAGCACCTGTATGTTAACTAACACAGTAAATAGTCTTTGTTAAAGGACTGCTCAAGGTTTATAGGGTTATATAGTTGCTCTTATCCATTACCTGAGCCGTAAGCTCGGCCAGTTCATACAGTATATTACCAATGGCATTGTCCAATATAATCAGACGGAGCGAAGCTGAATCTCAGATGAATCATGGCTATTTTCAGAGCCAGTGTGTGGTTCCAGCATTGTATCTTGTTTGTCCTAGAGCTTCCGCGTGGCGCTCGATTCTGTCCAGGTGACGCGCATAAATTGGCTCCTAAACCCCGCTTGCTGTGAGCAGATTTGTTTAAGCGGAAGAGAAAGCAATCGATGGGCTTTTCATTACTCCGCTTTCATACCTCACGAAAAGAGGTCAGAGTGGAGCTGGTGATGAACGCCGCCATACCTTTTTCCTCTCTCTCTCTCTCTCTCGCTATCTTGCTTTCTCTTTCAATCTCCCGCACTCAAGGGAATAGGAAATAATCCATGTTTAAACATTAAAAAGCACTGAAACTTACTCCAAGCAAGAAACTTTTATATTATATAGAGTACTGTTAGCCTAACTCTACAGCCTGGGTAGTGCAAGCTGCTGGAAAAAAAAAAACAGGTGCATTACATGGCGTTGCAACAGATTATACGAGATGGGGATGCTCAGTCAGCTTATCCGTATTTCACGAAGGACATCTGCATTCCAAAGACATTCTTTTTGGGTAAAGTGGTGTTTCTAAAGTGCATGAATGTGTTTTGTGCCCTATGTTGCTTTGGCTCCCTGGCCAGGGTTGTTCCTGCGCTTGTTGCCAAGCTGGCCCGTAACACCCGGTTGATTACGTGGAAGATAGTGAATGAATGAATAAATGTAACATTATTTTGTAATAAATGATGATAATTTTAGAATCACACCTTTATTTATTTATTTATTACACCTCTTTGCTAGACCTAACCAGATCTACACATCCCAGTGGCTCTAGCTTACTGAATGTAACCCTAAAAGTCTCCAGAAGAAGAAGTGTCGGGGATTTAAAAGGAAGAGATCGCAATCGATGAGTTTTTCATTACTTTGCTTTCAAACCTCATAGGAGGTCAGAGCGGATAAAAGACGGATAAAACAATAACAGGAAAGCAGAATGATAAGCCTTTATTAAAAATAAAAATAAAAACAACTGAACTGGCATCTTCTTACAGATAAACCATTAATGAGAATAATTACGTGTGTTTTATTTGCGACTCTTGTGTAGTTGCTGAGTAAGCTGCTGATTTAGATCGAAATCCCGCAGCTCTATAGTTAAGCTTAGCTCGGATCTGTGGAATTGGTCCAAGAAGTCTTTATAACGAAAGTGGTTCTAGACCAGACATTAGATAATGAAAGAAATCAATCTAGTTCATTTCCCGGAGTGTGTTGTGGCAGCTTTGCCGTGCCCGAGTCCAAGATCTTAGGCTATAAATAAACTGGGTTTAAGGGAGACTAGAACTCTGCAGTGCTGAACTTCTTATATATTACTCTCAACGGCCACTTTATTAGGCACACCTTTCTAGTTAAAGTTTGGACCCGTTTTTGCCTTCAGATCTGCCATGATTCTTCGTGGCATACTTTCATCAGAGATGGTTTTCCTTATTTGTAACTGGTTATTTACATTTTTTCAGACCATTCTCTGTAAACCCTAGAGAGGGTTGTGCATGAAAAGCCCAATAGATTAGTAGTTTCTGAAATACTCAGACAAGCACCATCTGGCACCAACAACTAAGTCATTTAAATCACTTTTCTTTTCCATTCTGATGCTTGGTTTACACTTCAGCAAGTTTTGACCACATCTGTACATGACCCTATGCATCGAGTTGTGGTCATGTGATTGGCCGAGTAGACACTATATTTCCAAAAGCATTCGCTCACCTGCCTTGACTCACATATGAGCTAATCCATAGGGTTCAACATGACATCGTTTCACCCTTTGTAGATAGGACAGCCTGAAATCTTCTGGGAAGTCTGTCCCCACGGTTTAGAAGTAAGTTTCTTGGAATTTTTGACAATTTTTCCAGAAGTGCATTTGTGATGTCATACACTGATGTTGAACGAGAAGGCCTGGCCCTCAATCTCCTCTCTAATCCCCCCCATCTATATCGTCCATGTCTTTATTGACTTTGGTATGCTGAAGCATTCATACATCTGTGGCCATGGAAGTAATAGGAACGCCTTATTCCAATCATTGGATGGGTGAGCAAATACTTTTGGAAATATAGTGTATTTGTGTTAACAAGCATATGAACACGTGTACCTAATCCAGTTGGTGAGTGTAT
>JAOUQV010000020.1:5533618-5547216 GCA_028565295.1 Aspidoras spilotus | reverse complement strand
CTTGTCCAATTTAGCCATGAAACCTCCCACACTAAAATGACAGCTGTTTCACTTTCATTGTCTAACCCCTGTACGTAAAAAGTGTCAAATGCGGTTGCGATGTTAAAATTAATTTTTGTTTGATTACACATTGCTTTACACGAGCTCTTGTGTGCTACAGTCATCCACAGCTTATTGAACCCTGGCTGAATCCACAGGCAGTGATTTAATTAGACTCCTAGTTAACTTCCTTTAGGTAATGAAGCATAATGCCTAGACTTCATTTGTCCAATCAGCTTTTACCTGGTCCAATTAATTACCCATTAGAAGTGGCAGCGCTTTGCTTCTATTAGCAAGAGTGCGCAAAACAATCCATGTTCATTTACTGATTTTACACAACCATTTAAAAATAATCCATCTCAAACAAGTCTGGGAGTAAAAATTCAGCATCCCCAACCTCCTCAGCCCCAAGACAAACAACATGTACGGTATGACACTTCAGTCCCCTGAGGTATTCAGGGAACACACAAAGGGCACTGGATCAAATTTTGGACTCTTCTTTAGATGTGTTCCCACCAGGATGGACCAACAAGAGCCAGGGCTTTGTTGTCATTGATCGGCTTTGATCGGAAAGGTTCTAGTTGGTCAATAGGAAAGGTCGGGTCACAGAAACAAACACTGGCGTTCATGCTAAACTATTCATCAAAGAAATGAGTAATTCAGTTTAACACAGATATATAAATACTGAGGGCACAAACACGACCATAGAGTATTAGACTTAATTAGCTTTCAATAGTGTTATTGTTTAAAATGTCATGATTCATCACGTGCAAAAATTCATCACGTGAATGATTCATTCAATCAAAAAGCCAGGGGTCAAAATGACGTGATCTACTGTAGATGCTCCTACAAGGACAAAGATTAGGCAAAAGTTCAATAGGGTGGAGTCGGACCGGTTCCAGATCCTCCTACGAGGATGAAGATTAACCAAAACTACAGAGGGTGCATGTCAGTTTGTATGGCATTTCCTGCGTTAGTATTAGGCTTATAGATCACGTGGGTGTCCTGAACTCTAAGAACCTGTTTTTTGTCTCCTCGCATGCAGACACATGAGCTTCTTCGCGTCCAAAGCGAGTCCCACGTCTACAATCCTGGACCTTTGGGAAGCTCAGCATTTCCACAGCGGCAAACTTAACCAGCTCGCTGCAATCATGGCTGAGATTGGCAAACAGGAGGCCATGATATTCCTGGTGTCTGACGGGGAGTGCTAACACACATACATACACACAAACACACACACACACAAACAGAGCCTGGAACGAAAGCTTCTAAATACCGGGGTTCAACAATTTCTAATAGAGGAAGAACTAATCTAACAGGGTTTAGCCGCCGGTTCGGTGAGCTGTGACTATAAATACATTGAACACACACACGAGCAAAGTAACGTGTATGTCTGGCAACGATGTATAGAACACTCGCAGGGGCTGTTCCAGTCCAATCAAATCACACGTTTTAATTCATTCTGTTCGACTTTCATAAAAAAAATAATTGTATAAAATCTAGAATTGAAAATAAGTTTAAAAGTCAAGACTGAAATTTCCACAAAGCAACACAATATGTTAGGACAGAGGTAGGATGGGGTGGACAAATCTAAACTAGGAACTGGAATAAACATTACTTTTTATTACTGACATTCATAACATGTTTTAGTCACAAATTATCTGCACTCTGGATGTAGAATCAATTTCTTTCAGCATTCATAAAAGACAAATTCATCATTTTTCAACAACTGTCCTGCTTTTTACTACGCGTTATATATATCCGTCAACAACGATCCCTAGTCCCGTGTAGTCGCTAAACAAGGTGCTTGTGAACCTTTATTTTCTATATTTCCTGCATAATTATGATCTAAAACATCATACGAACTAAAATTAGATAAGGAGAACCTGATGAGAAACAAATACTTGGTCATTTATTCATTTATTGAAGAGAACATTACATGATTGTGAGTGGCTAATGTTTGTGAAACGTGTGTGACTTCAAGTCGTTACACAATTGGATTAAGGTCAGGACTTTGACTTCCTAAACATGACCTTTAATCTACTTCAACCATAGTTTGGTCATTGTCTTTCTGCATGACCTCCTTCTATTGAGATTCAGTTCACAGACAGATGTTCTGATATGTTCCTTTAGATTTATCTGAGATCATTCAAAATTCATTGTTCCATCAATGTTAGCAAGCTGGCCCAAATCATAATACCACCACCACCATGTTTCACAGATGAGATAAGATTCTTATGCTGGAACGCAGTGTTTTTCTTTCTCCAAACGTTCTATTTTGGTCTCATCCATTCACAAAACCCTTGTTCAGGTGATCTGTAGCAGACGAGCAGCAATGTTCTTTCTGGAGAGCAGTGGCTTTCTCCTTGCAACCCTGCCATGCACACCATTGTTGTTCAGTGTTCCGCTGATGGTGGACTCATAAAGGCTTTCAGTTGCTTAGAATTGACCCTGGGGGCCTTTGTGACCTCGCCAACTAGTACATGCCTTCCTCTTTAAGTGATCATTGTTGGTCAATCACACCTGGGGAGGGTAACAATGGTCTTGAATTTCCACCATTTGTATCTGTCTGACTGTGGATTGATGGATTCCAAACACTTTAGAGATGGTTTTGTAACCTTTTCCAGCCTGATGGTCATCAACAACTCTTTTTTTCTGAGGTTCCTAGAAATCTCTTTTGTTCGTGCTATAATGCACTTCCACAAACTTGTGTTGTGAAGAACAGACTTTGATAGATCTCAGCTGTTAAAATAAAAAGTGTGCCCACTCACACCTGACTCTAATTTCACCAAATTAACTGCTAATCCTAGAGGTTCACATACTTTTGTTTATATCATACTTTTGTTTATATCATATTTATGCAGAAACTTCCTAAACATTCAAACACCACTGTGTGCAGCTATCTAGGGTGAAACCTAAATGCACCTGGTTGCTATAATCCTTGCTGCTTGCTTTAAATCTCACAAAGATAAGGACCTAAGAAGTTTAATAAAAACATTTAGATTTTTCCTTATTGCTAATAATTCTAGTATATTGTGAGTTTATTAAAAAAAATACGAGTTGTTATTTTAGCCACAAATCTTTAAGCGTGGACACGACGCTGCAAATATTCCCTGCTAGCTAACAGATTTATGATTTGTCCACCCCTGCAAGAATAATAGTTTTTCTCCAAATATGAAACGAGACCCTGCTTAACATTCAGCAATATGCAAATGCCAACACATGATTTCACATTGCTCCGCCTGAAAATAACACGACTCTAGTTACTGGAGGTATAAATAAGATTTACTGCCCCATACCAGAAAATGTTGGTACAGTATTAGAACAAAAAAAAACAACAACTGCAGATTTCCTACATTTACTCTGACATTACAGTCAGCATGAACCAGGAACCATTTTCTTCCTCTTAATCCACACGGGGTCACGAGCCAGGCAGTTCCCACCCGGAAACTCTGGCCGCAAGGACGGGAGCAAATAGAGCACCCTGATAAAACCAATACGATCTCGGGGAGAACATGCAAACTCCACACAGAGATGTAACAAATAGTCCCAGCTAAGAATCGAACCTGGGTCCTTCTTGCAGTGATGCAATAGCGCTACCCACTACATCACTGTGCCACCCCAGAAATATTTCATATATTTTCATTTTAAATTACAATTGCTAATAAACATCCATCCTGCATTTCAGGAAAAGAAAGACTTTAACCAAAAATGTTAGGGCTGAAATGTGTAAATCCCTTTCAGGATCTGTCATTTCTGGACAAACTGGAGATCCTCTGCCCAACTTTTGTCAATACCGTTATTTGTACCTAATTATAATTTACATCCCCTGTTTAACATACCATCACTATTTCATTTATTACCTCGTTTCTAGACTTGCCCCATCCCAACTTCATTGGAATTCTGAGATACTTATGAATGAAGTGAACAGGATAAAGAAAGAAACTGGGTTCATTCACTGTAATGAAACAGAAGTTAATGTAAGAAACATTGTTTAGATATAAGGGTAAAGAAGTAATCAATAATTAACACAAGATGTAATAACATGTTAAACAGTTCAAACAAAGACAAGTGCATTATTGACAACACATAGGAAGGTGCTAGGTGTTTAGACTAAATCCCACTACATTTAATTTAATGACATAGTTCTTCAGATATTCCACTTTATTGGTGGAGGCTTATCAAGCATGACCACCTTTTCTCAGGCTGCTATTAACACTTAGACTACGGACAAACTAACGTCCATTGCTTGCTCTCTGGATGAGTTATGAAGATGCTGCAGGCATCATATCTCTATACGGATGCTTACAACATCCAGTCTACATGACACTTGTTTAACCTGCGTATTTATAATAATATTTTAATAATTATACACAAAATGATCCATGGGTCTCTAAATCTGGTCTTTAGCTTGCAATTGAAACCAATTTGTGAACATACATAGCAGTTTACTGACGTTTTGTCCTCTAGGAGACACACTAAACAAAGGTATTATTGCACCAACTAGTAAATAATATTAAACATCTAAGACTTTGCTTGCCAATATCTTAAGGTGTAACGGTTCAAAGCGGGCATAAGTTTACATCACTACTACATTCGTTGGGTGTGGGTAGGATAAAATGTGCTAGCTATGTGATGGCACGTGTTATAATTTAAAATGAATTTAATTTTAACCACTTAATGTTGGACATCGCATCACAGACAAACAAATATTCCCAGACACTGGAAGGTCACAATATTAGATAATGGACAAATGTATACATTTACCAACAGAGCAGAGGGTAAAACATGAAAAAGATTGGCAAAAAGAGGCTGGTTGTTTATTTGCGTAATTGCACCGTGATATTATATTTATTCATATACAACTCTATAAAATATGCACAGTGTGAGCTGCACAGTGAGAGATCACCACACATGACCAGACATTCTTCCCCGCTAAGTACATCATGAACATTCATACAGCTCTCGAACCACACCTTAGTCATTCTCTACAAGACGTACACGTGATTCTAAAGTGGTCTCATTCTCAGCTTTATTACGTATTATAATACAGTGTCCAACTTTAGCTTTTCATCGTTTTTATTTCAAACAGTTCATCTGTACAACTGAACTTGTGTGTGTGTGTGTATGTACGTGTGTGTGTATATATATATATATATATATATATATATATATATATATATACACACACGTACATACACTATACATTAACCTGTCTGGAAGACAGTAACCAAAGTTTATGAGCCATCCAAATTCGGATTAAAAGCGTCCCTCAGATCCGAATTGTCCAATCCGATCGATATACATTTCAAACTGTGCGGCATTTCAATAATGAGTGAGCCATGTGTCATCTAGCACTTAGGAAGTGAATGTAAATGATATTTTACTATCAAAGAAAAGAAAAAAAAAAAAAAAAAGTTAATTGTGAAGTGTTTGGCGCAGCGTTTATCAGTTTTATTATATTTTTACTTTTTTTCTCGTCTCCAGTCGTTAGTAACTTAGATTTTTTATTTTTTTTTATTTTCAAGTATTAGGGGGAAAAAGAAATGCATTTTATAACTTTGAAACATGTGGTTTTGAGTCTCTGTCTTCAATGTGCACTTGAATGTTCACTTTCTTTCTCATTTCAGAAAAAAACGTATTTAAAAAAAAAAAAAAAAAAAAAAGCGGCACTTTTTCCCCAAACATAGAAATAAGAAAAAAGCCAACTTTTGACGTCATGTTTAAAGCCAATCTAGCGATCGTTTCTCCCACGGTTGTAGTCGAGTTTAATGATCGCTGTTCTGTATAAAAGAATGTGTGTGTGTGTGTCTGAGAGACTGTTATTTTTACCCAGCTCTTTATTTTCAGACTAAAAGCAGTAGAATTGTGTACCCGTGAATGTTCTTGGATTTTCTTAACTCTCAGTGTTCCTTGCCCTCCTGCGAGTCAGAATGCTGTATTTATCACGCCACAACGCTTATGCAACTGCACTTTTCTTTTCTCTTCTCTTCTCTTTTTCTAAACCATATTTTTAATGGATTCTTTTCTATTTTCTTTTCTTATCTCGCCTCTATTCCTCCCCACACCTTATTCCGGTCAGTGTAAATTGTCTTGGATGACTTTGTGCTAACAGGAAGCCCTTGTAACTGGGGAGGGGTGAGGGTGGGGGTTTGAGCGGGTGACGTTGCTCCACTTTTGGACAATGATGTGGATTTGTGGGTAGAATTCTGGACATTTGTTTCTAAGTGCTTTCAAGTATTTACTTGGCCTTATGTATATATCTATCTATGGAATTTCAGAGCGGTAATGTATAGTAATTCAATCTGAAACGTATGTAAATAAATTATATATTGTTACAAACAGGTGAGTCTTGATTTTTTTTTTTATCGAGTGTTTGATTTTTAAATGCTTTATTAACAATACAATAAACACTTGTACTAATTTATTTCCATTAAATGTGTGACTATGAAATGTACGATTATTAATGACCTTCTGAACTAAAACATTTCTAATGTGAAGTAAGAATACAGCAGTTTTTCTTTATAAAGGCGTGTGAGGGTAATATGGGGAGGCGGAAAGCTATTAAAGAGGCACTTAATACATCAAATTCTCTCAATACAGGGGGAAAAAAAAGAAAAGAGGCAAGACACATTCTGCACGTCTTCATCGGCCCGGGATTTAAAAAATAAACTGATGCCGAAACCGATTAAATGCAGAGAACTTGTCCCGACTATTGCACCCTTTATAAAGCACCAGAAGTAAGTCCATACGTCTCTAATTACACAGGAATTATCTTGTAATTACCTGAACGCCGTGATTAGTCAGAGTGCTGGAGAGCAGAGACGGATAATTCTGCGTTTCTAATAATTAGGCCAGGGCTGCAGTAATGAGAACATGGCAGATAAACACATCAGATATGGATTTCAGAGTCGAGGCTTGACAGTGAAAAGTTAAAAAAAATCCATACTGAGCAACTTTGTTCAGTGAACAAGTCATTGTATTATGAACACTGGGCTAAAAACATGCAGCCTCCACAATGCCCACTACAGCAGCTCCACCAGTTAACCACCCACCTCTTAAATCAACCACACATTGCCGGTTGTTGTTTGCTTCAGCTGGATTGGTTGCCCCTGTCCACGTGGTACAGGAACAGCCCAATGCAGCTGCTGCTGAAACACTGGGTGCACCAGCAATAGGTTATGTGGCACAGTGGACAGATCAACATCTTATATTAGATTAGCCAATTGTGGACAGCTCATCAGTGTTCAAATGCTAGCTACCAGGTGTTCATAATTCAGTGATCGTTCAGTGTAGGTGATTTATATAATTTTACATGATCATTTATCAATAAAAAGACAAATAGTTTGATAATGCTGTGGGTTGTGATCAGATACTGTCTAACAAAATGGCTGCAATTACCCTCACCATGTGAGAAGATAAGAGTGTAACGCTAGTAGTTGTCGAGTTATGGTGCATTGCGCATTACCTACTGTTTTCTCCGCTCAGGGAAATGAGTTCTGCGACTCTCCGTGATCATCAGACAAACTAAACATGCAGTGGATGGAGTTTAAGCGGGAAAATGCTGCGAATTTCGCTTAATGATCTCATAATTAGTCGGAATTCTAAAGCGAGGCTATTAGGATTGAGACGGGCGGCAATAACACGGCAGGAACACTAATGACCAACATGTCCGGGATCTGTAGCAATATCAGCATCATCTCAGAATGAGTCTCTGATCAGCAGAAGAGCTCAGATCAGACACACTCTTTAGAAACTTTACAGTAATTAGAGGTACCTGTCAGATTAGACGCGACCGGCGTGGCAGAATCCGTATGGGGATCACGTAACGATCACCATTCGGGTCAATATGAACCTCTCGCAATCAGCACTAATGCAGTGCTGTTCGGCTGCCAGGGCTCATTTTTCTTTCTCTGTGGGTTTGCTATTGCATTAGGTACCGTGGCACATGGGGACGGAGGACTTGGGTTGTCTGGGGACGTGCAGCCTGAAATAGCTTTAGAGTGACGTCAGACAACGAGGCTTTTTCAGACCTAATCTGACTACGAAACGCGTTACAAAAAGTAGCCGAGTCACTGAGGTATGGAGAAAAACAGTAAATAGTGGTATGCATGAATTTACACTGGACGATCACTGGATTAGAAACAGGAAGGGCCATCTTTTTTGATCAATTTCAACACGCATCAGGGAAAAACTCCACAAGGTGGCAAACATCCTCCATGCACAAGTCATCCCATTGCCACAGCAGCAGCTACAGCCCAAAAGATAAATGGTGCCTTTAGTTGTACAGTAACATGGACTAATTTGGCCACTTTTCAGTGATCATATGCCACCTGCCAGGTGTTCCTAATCCAGTAATCGTTCTGTGTTTGAGTACATGCTGGCAATATGAGTCTAAAAGTCTAAAACCTAGACTTTGCAGTTATTCTATATCAGTATGGATCCTGCAACCCTGTTTCTCCCGGTATTAATATTTACCTGTGTACTAAACAAAATGCGTGCATTCTGGACCATAACCCATGTTGGCAAGGATTTCGAAGGCTACACAACTCTGGCTTAATTACCTTAGTTCAATCCCTTAAAGTTTTCTCTCACCAGATGCAAAAAGCTTTTTTTTTTTTTGAAAAACAAGTCACTTTTCAACATCTTCCCAATTGTGAGCCGTCCTAACCCTTGCCACAGGATTCTCTCCATAATGTGTGTGTAGTTCTGTCCTGCCTCAGTTCCTTTGGCGCGCTCCTCAAAGTGAAGTGAAGGCGTGACCTTTACACAAAGGCTTATCCTTCTTCGAGTAGAACGTCTTGCCCTCCAGGTTGACGTGGCAAAGCTGCAAAGACAGAGGAAGATCAAGCATGAAAAAGAGACAGAGAGAGAGAGAGAGAGAGAGAGAGAGAGAGAGAAGTAGGTGAAGAGCAGATAATGAATAAGAATTCTAATCAATCTCTGAAACCCAACACAAAAGAGTGTACTCTGTGCCAGCGTTTGTGTTTAAGGTGGGTGGGGGGTGAGGGGGTGATATTCCATTCGAGTCTATTCATTTGACAAACAGACAATTGACAAGAGCAAGGCATTGTGAGCGGCAAGACGCCACAGACGAGGGCTACAAGAGGCGACGGAATCAAAAGGGCTTACCGAACAGACGAAGCACGTATCGTGCCAGTTGTAGCCTAGAGCCTCCAGGAAGCGGTCACCAGCATCGATCTTAAAGTCACAGCCATGACATTTAGTTCCAAACATCTTTTCATAGTCTGGGTGGGAGATCAAATAACAATAAGAGCTGATTAGTTGATTAGCATGCAAAAGGAAAGAACAGAGAGAGAGAGAGACATATGTAGGAAGAGAAGAAACAGGACAATCAGATGGAAAATATGATCAGACCAGTGAGATTACATTAACCAATCCCATGATTGGTGAAGGCGTACAAAAGAATACCTTTTCTCTGAATCCCAACTGATCCTATTCTTTATTTCATACATTTTTTTTTTAATATGGGGGTCACTGATATCTCATAGCCGATGGTGACGACACAAGATTACAAAACCATGTGATGTCGTTGATTACTGGCCGTTATCATTGTTATATCGGTTTGCTTGCCATTTAATAAATGAATAAAGTGTCTCTGACATGTGTTCAATATGAAATGCAGGTTTATTGCATCACTGACCACAGTTTGCTTTCAATTTCAACATAATGATAAAGAAGCGACTCGTAGGTAGTAGTTAGAAATGTTTTGAACTCTTTTCCATTGTATTTTCCATTTCAGGGCAGTAAAGAACGGAACTGGTTTTCAAGCCGGTGCTGATGCTCAACTATTTGCTCAACCCTCAAAACCCTGATTTCTGAGGGAAAACTTACAGAATGGCACAAAATGCACCGACTGCACACTTCATTTCCATAATAAAATGTCTTCGCTATATACTTACATGCAATTTAATAATCTGTGGGCGTAAGTTAGGAAAGAAAAGCTGTACATGCACAAATCTTTAATGGCGCTCGTCATAAATGAAGCTAAAAATAAGATCTCGACCAAGCAGTCTGAGTTCATAATGTTTCCAAAATGAAAAAAAGAACAGATCTAATCAAACTTTATTAAAAGCTCAAGGGGATCAATCTGTCACTCCAGAGACTCCGACTGTGAACATGAAGTTGAGGCGACTACTGCAGGGTGGATGTTTGGGAGGGGGGTTTAAAGCATACAGCCAAGCAGCAGTGTGCGAGTGATTAAAAAGGCCATGGCTCTGCAGGGACCGTGTCTCTATCTCTCACCTCTCTCGCAGTAAGGCTCGCCCTCTTCCATGTAGAAAGCCTGGTTTCTGATGGGCCTCTTGCAGGCGGCGCACACAAAGCACTGTACGTGGTAGGTCATCTTCAGGGCGTGCATGATCTCCTGGTGAGTGAGAGACAGAGAAAACAGAGAGCTTGAGTGATTGCTCTTTAATGCAGGCATGCGTTAAAATCGACATACTAGGGAAGAGCTGCACGTTGCCACACTAATGTTTCATTAAATTACAGCATGCAGACTTCAGAGAAAAGCATAATGAGGTAGGTGAACATCTTCCAGTTGACCCATGATTGATACAGCAGCTCCGACAGTTCGCCTTGCAAGTTCGTCTCACTGCTCGATTTGACCGCACATTTCCGGTCGCCATGTTTGTTGATGGTTCCACCACTGTACTGGTACACCTGTGATATCGTGGTACATAAACAGCTCCAAAGTGCAGATGTTGCTGAAACACTGGCACAAAACCTCCAGACAAAGTTGCTCACAATTCACTAAGTTAACTCATAGCTGGTAAATGTTGCCTTCTGCTGTGCTGTGGACAGATCAATTCCTTACATAAGAGCTAGTTGTGATGTAGCCACCAATGAGGGCACATTATAAATGATCACATGCCACCTGCCAGGTGTTTCTGATCGGCTCTAAATTCAAACACTATGTCACGAGTCTCTCGGGATAAAAACCAATCACATAATGAAAAAACATTAAACTTGCCAGGTGTTCCTAATCCAGGGATCGCAGATTTAACAGGACACAACTGCTAATACTTGTCCTGGTTTAAAACTGAATGCAGGGGTTTTTCCTACATCTACAGACGAGAACGTTAGATTAAAGCATACTCACGCCGGCTATCTTCTTCTTGCACTTGGCGCAGTTGGGGGCGTATCGATTGTCGTAGCATTTGGTGCAATAAACGGAGCCTTTTTCCTCGAAAAACCCGCCTTCGTCCAGCACGACTCTGCACTGGCAGCACGTGAACTCCTCGGGGTGCCAGGAGCGGCCCAGTGCCACCACGTAGCGACCTCTGAAACACACACAAGAGTACACTCAGTCAAAAGATCTTTCAGGGAATCACCATTGCGTTGACAGATCTCTAATGGAAATTGCGGCTTACACACAGAAACCCTTTATATTTTGTGAAGAGTGCGACCTTTTCTCTTTTCCACCTGCTCTACTAAATATTGACACGTCCCCGTTGACTTCACGTCTGTTTTAAGACCATGCAGCACTTCACCTCACAACGTGTAGCTTGTAAATACACCTGACTTTGTAGAAAAGATCAGTGGACAGCAGCAGTACCTGATAATCTTGTTGCATGCGGCACACAGCGGCGTGCGTCCAGAACTGGACTCCGGGTTCTGCTGTGCTGCCTGAAGGATGGAGCTGCGGTTTTGCTCAGGGGTGGGCTCTGCCAACTGCTTGTGCTGCGTCATCACCGTGCTCGTCTTATCCGGGTGATAGCGTTCGGCAAAATTCGGGTCCGTCACCCAGGGCGGGCGGCTCGAAGGTCCTGGAGCTGCACAATGTGGTGAGGAACATATAGAAAATGTGAAGATCATAGTTAATTCAATACATCTGACAAAATATTACAAAAACATACAGCATGTTCCTGTGAGAATGTTTGGATCAGTATTCCTAATGCAGATATCTTTTTGCCATCCACCAGTGCACAACCATTTATGTGCTGAATTACAAACATTTACAATAATCAATCAATCATTCTTACCAGTAATTACGTCATGAGATTACAATTAGCTTTACCTCGTGCTCCTTCGGGCTTGGCTGCAGGTTTGCTGGGGCACGGAGTCGCACCATGGCTGTGGAGACAGAAACAAGACTCATCAGAATATGGTTTGCCAGGAAACAACTGCGTCGGTCCAGAACAATAAAAAAAAATGTTACGGGGCAAATTAGGTCTGGCACAAACACTGCACTCAGAAGCCCATGCACCGCTTCCGAGTCGGCAGGTTAAATCATTTTATAATGTCCCGGTTTGAGTGAGTACCGGCGAAAGAGCTCGGAGGTTAATGATGTTCACCTATGGCTTGACATCAACATCAGCATTCATATTGTACTCGTATTAAAAGGATGCACAGTGCCTGTGACATCAGAGTTTTGACCCTCGCATGAATAATCCTAATAATAGCAACACAAATGAGGGAAAAAAAAACAACTGTGAGTGTAACAGCCAGCCGTCCTTCTGCAAGCTCTTCACTACCACAAAGAGCCTATAAACTTATAAAACCTGCACTTGTGGGATTTTTCCATGTCCATGTTCCTACTGAAATTGCTGGCCATTGGAGGGCAAAAGGTTTTTTCATGTTTTGAAATTTGCGATCCAGGGCGTCCCAGCAGGGCTGTAAGGGCTGAGATTGCCTGCCCAGTCTGTCGCTCACTGCCCTCTCGAGTGTACCAGCAAATTTGGTCAGGAGTGCGTCTGGCAGGGGCTGAAACAATCTGTCTAGTGGGGCGAGGTAACTTAAGGACAAGCATATGATGAACGCTCATCTGCAGTGCTAAAACCTCGTCTGCAGTCTGGACGCAGCAGAACAGTCTAACTCCATGGTGTCTGGCAACATTTATGAGGCCATCTGTAGCTTAACAATGTGGCCCCTACCGCACTACTAGTGACGTGGCACGGAGTAGACGCAGCAGAAATACTAAGTGTGGCCTGAGGTGGGGATTAGGGAGGGTTTTAGTGATGGTGTCAAGAATATCCCCAGCTTCTGATCTAGTAATGCCAGTTCAGTATGCAGTATGCCCACTGCTAGTTTGACATTTAGCTCACGGATCAACCAGAGGTCTTGTGCGTGACCTTCAGCTGTTTGTTTTCTTGTTGGTTTCTGCACTATTGGCACACCTGGGATACCGGGGTACAGGAACAGCCCAGGAGTGCAGCTGTTGCTGAAACACTGGCACCACACTAAAGCGCCACATTTTCCGGGTTACACATAGCTGGTTATTGGTGTCTTCTTTCGTACTGATACAGTGAACATATCTACTACAAATTCCAACTGTGACATAACAACCAATCGGAGCACTATCAGTGATCATGTCTCAAAGATACCAGACAAACAGGTATAGAAGAATGACTGTGTGTCCCGTCTGCTGTCTGCTCGATGCAAGTTTGCTCTGTAGCATTCCGGCAGTCACTTTTAAGTCAAAAAAAAGAAACTCTGCTCATTACTAACTTCCTCCAAACATTTCATTTGGTGTGTGTATATATTTGAACCCAACACCCATGCAGTCATGTGAACACTGTTACACCTCTTACATTTCC
>JAOUQV010000020.1:5493033-5508702 GCA_028565295.1 Aspidoras spilotus | reverse complement strand
TCTCTCCGTTTTAGATTGATGGAGAGAGAGATAGAAGGAAGTAGAAACCCAGCTCAAATTTTACACAGTTACATGTCTCAATGCCACGTGTAGATCTGCACCCAGAAGGTTCTTTGCATGTGTTACTGAGCAAGGTATTTTTCTCATTTAAACAAGAAAAAATGATGTCTTGGGTGTCTTATGTCACCTGACCTGGGCCTACATGCTACCTGGGCCTACATGCTACCTGCCCACTACTCCACGTATTCATGTGTGCATGTATGTGTAATTTTTTGGTTTAAATGTAGAGAAGTATTTTCCTATGAGGGATTAATAAAGCATCTATTATTATTATGTCAGGACTGATCCTTCAGGCTGACTGGAGTGTACTCTTATTTTGCCCCTCAGGCTGCAGTACAAGACAGATTAAATGAGCAGGAGGGAGTTCCGAGTGTATTCAACCCACCGCCCACTCGACCCTTACAGGTCAACACAGGAGACCACAGAGTGTATAGCTATATCGTCTCAAGACCTCAGCCAAGAGTGAGTCCTATCCTCCACATGCGCTCCTAGACATCACTATATATAAACATAACCTTTAATATTATAATAACATTATCCTACCTCTTGACTTTAAGGGTTTGTTAGGATGGAGTTACTATTTGATAATGCTGCCGTTCAGGTTTACATACTACACACTTGTGGACATTTTCAGGTAATTACACATCAGTAAATTAAACCTATTTAAGAATCGGTAGTCTTTGATGGCTACGACATTTTAAACGCCTGGTACTCTTCCCTATTTAGGTTTGCCCTGAGATTTGTAAGACCAGATCCACGGGGTCACGTTACAGATCCCGTTGGAGACGTCGTGTCGTTTATTCACAGTTTTGAGGAGAAATACGGGCGATCGCATCCCGTATTCTACCAGGGAACATATAGTCAGGTATGCAGATTGTCTAAAATGAAGCTGTTGCTATGGAAATAATGGAAAACACGTGTCAGTGGGTTTTCTTTGTCTTTCAGGCTCTGAATGATGCCAAACGGGAACTGCGCTACTTGTTAGTCTACCTTCATGGCGACGACCACCAGGACACTGACGAATTCTGCAGGTTTGAACAGTATTTCCATGTATATTTTATACATGCTTTTAATGCAGTCAGCTTCTAATTCTCCCATCGCTGCCTTAGAAACACGTTATGTAACGAAGAGGTACTGACCTTCATCAACACGCGGATGCTTTTCTGGGCGTGCTCGTCTAGCAGACCTGAAGGATACAGAGGTAAGCACAAAAACCTATAAGCATAAGCAGTGTATTTGTAAACTGAAGTACTAGAACTACATTCTACTCTGACATGTGTTCAGTGTCTCAGGCGTTGCGTGAGAACACCTACCCCTTCCTGACCATGATCATGCTGAAGGATCGGAAGATGACGGTGGTGGGCCGGCTGGAGGGCGCGATCCAACCCGAGGATCTCATCAACCAGCTCAACTTCATCATGGAGGCCAATCAGCCTTACCTGATGTCTGAAAGACTCGAAAGGTAACGAGTTTGATTGCAATTCTTTGTAGCAAAATACGACCCTGCTTGATTCATTCGATCCCATGATTCTCAGGGAAGAGAGGAACCAGACGCAGGTGCTCCGGCAGCAGCAGGATGAGGCGTACCTGGCTTCCCTGCGCGCAGATCAGGAGAAGGATCGCAGGAAAAAAGAGGAGCAGGAGCAAAGACGGCAGGAGGAAGAGGCAGCACTACAGACACGTCTAGCCGAGGAGAGGAGGCAGAGGGTGAGCAGCCGGATCCTCATAGCTGTTTGTTTTTGTTTTTTTTTTAAATAAGCAAGAAAATTATATAAAACCATGACCTCATATAGTGAGTCACTCAAAGACATGCTGCATTATTAACGTTGACTATCAAACATTTCCAAATGACCAAACCATTTAATCAGATTAATTGTAATTATATTTAATAATACATGACATCATCTTACTATGACCAGTGGATACAGTAGTGACACCCGGGTGTGTTTCTGTCTGCATTTCCAGTCACTCGCTGAAGAAAAAGAGCGCAAGTCTGAGTGTCTTCCGCCTGAGCCACCACAGGATGACCCGGACTGTCTAGAAATCATGTTCAAGCTGCCCAATGACACCCGTGTAAAGCGTCGCTTCCTCTTTTCCCAGTCTCTGACGGTAAGTGCACGTGTCCATCAAACTTCGCCTCACCTAAAGGACACATCTGAAGATTTGTCCTTTGTCACTTGCAAGCCTAATAGATATAAATAAACACTTGCCTGTTAAGCTGCATCTGTTTGGTGCACACTAAATGGTCACCGGATTAGGAACAGGCAATTGGCATCTGATCAATGTAAGTCACCCTCAGTTGGTGTATAAGTCATGGATAGTTGAAGTCCAGAGGTGCAGTGCCGTTGTTTCAGAAACAGTTACATTGTGGGCTGTTAATGTACCACATCATCATGGGTGTTGGATCCATCAAGAGATATCCAGCCAAAGTTCACACAAAGGTTTGCCAACGTGTGTTTAATCCAAGAGGTAAGAGTGAAGCGTGGGATTATTTGCGTATGATGGATAATTGCCACATTATTTAGATGGTGGACAAACAAATGATTAGCCAGGTCTTCCTAATCCAGTGATCATTCATGTGTATTAAAAAGATTTGTACCAAATGGGCCACATACACATGTCCATCTTATTTCTTTCTTTCAGGCAATCCACGACTTCCTGTTTTCCTTGAAGGAGACCCCAGAGAAATTCCAGATTGTGACCAGCTTTCCTCGCCGCGTGCTGCCGTGTTTGCCCACAGCTGAGGGTCCGAACCCGATGACGCTAAAGCAGGCCGGCCTCAGCCGCTCTGAGGTGCTCTTTGTGCAGGACCTTACAGACGATTGACATTCAGCTTATTAACCTGCTTCCTCACACGCACACGATTGCACTCGGCCCCTTTCTGTGAAGCGGCCGCTGGCTGCAAGGGATCGCTAAATCTCCGTTTGGTTAAATTAAGGATCTGCCCCGCCTTCTTTACAGGTAATGTTTTATGTAAGTGGAGAGAGGAACAACCCCTTGTAAATACAACCTAGATATTTAAAGCATAAAGTGTGAACGTAGCCCAGCTTTTTTTTTTTTTAAGAATATATTGCTGACCAGCTAACATAGAGTGACCACAAGAGGGATGGTGGAATGATAAATTCAGCTGAAGGGCGGAGCCACTTTTGTTCTCTGTGGCTGTGTACATTATAATGATAATGGGTGCCTGAAATGAGCCTATCCGTACACACCTCCCGTTTTTCACCCGAACTGGCTGCTCGTGAAAAGATGTAATTTTCCTATTCTAAATTAAAACATTTTAAAACCGTTGTTGTTGTTGTTGTTGTTGTTTGCCTCATAACCTCCTGATACATGGGTTTTCCTGGAAGAAAACAAATATAATGCAACTATCAGTACAGATCTTACTTAGTGTTACTGTGGCAACTGAACTGTAACGTTAGAATGAGGAAATAATCTGTAGTGTATTCTCTCAATGTCTGACAAAAGTAAACAGAAATCACAGACAGATGTGAGCTCTGACTTCATTTCAATTATACTGCATAAACAGCTGTTTTGATACGTGGATAATTAACACCTGGCAGGAATCATACGGTGGTTTACATCATACAGTGAACAGCAGAATATTTATCGGCTATGAATTTGTTTGTTTATTGGTTTCTTGACTACATCTGCGGCCATGTTGATGACAGGAACACACAGCAAGTCGTATACTGTATCTGTGACAATTTAGCATCTCCATTTCACCCAGCATGCATGTCTTTGGACTGTCGGAGTATGACGGGAGGTAAACCCAGACAAACTGGGGGAGAACCTGCACAGTGAAATTTCCTGGGTGATTCTTACTGAAGCAACAACACTATTAGAAATAGCATGGGGTTGACAGGAGGATGTATCAAAATGGCCGACCAACCCTTTTATTAGCCAGGTGTTCCACATAGTCATTGGGTTCGTTGTACAACTTGAGTTGATCAGCTTTTTTTACTGGAGTCTGGTCAACTATATACTGGCAACCTTGTATCATGGTGTGTGTGTGTGTGTGTGTGTCTGTAAGGTGTGCTAAAGCACGGATTACGTAGTCGGCGCAGTACTGGTGTATACACATCATACATTTATTAGTGAACAACCCTCTCAAATCAGCCACAACAATTCCAAAAAAATATGATTGCACTACTCGGTAAAGCAGAACTAGCAACGTTTTTTTTTTTTTTTCATTTTTAAAAAAAGTACAAATCTTAAAAATTGTTTTCAATCAGTATACAGACGCGGACGGACGTGTATAATATTCTATACCCATGTTAAATGCTACAAACAATATGATTCAAATGGAATGGAAATTATAGCATTAAGAACCATTTCCTATATATATATATATATAATATATATATTAGCTTTTTTATTTTTTGCTGAATTTTTTATTTTTTTGTTCTAAATACAAACATGGCAAAAATGAGGTAACTGGAAATGTGCAAGTACCAAAGCAAAGAAGAGAAGAAGAAAAAAAGAAAAAAAAACACAAATCCTACCACAGAACGGGTGCGGCCCTGTTGTTTGTGGTGGTGATGGTGATAAAGATGCAACTGGCTCCAAAAATGGACAGACACAGCACCCCCTACAGGTCATGGAGAGTATTGGACAAATAAACATTCCACAAGCACACAGCCAGAAAGAAAGGGGAACAAAACGTTATATATTCTCTAATATACCGTGTGTGTGTGTGTGTGTGTGTGTATATAGGTAAACAATCAGTGGTGTCTATGAAGCAATCAACAAATCACAAATCCTAACGAATCAACGCTGCTTATTGGAACACAACTGCACCACACAAGCTGTGAAAAATTATGAATCAGATCACACACAGATTATAAGATTCGATGTATGCGTATTATTATTATTATTATTATTTTTTTGCCATTACAGGTAACACTGAGGTTCAAGGAATTCCATTATTGGGAAACTTTGCTTATATAAATCTAAATAAACAGAGTATAAACAGCCATTAGATCCATAACCCTCCCAAATCTCTCCTGCGCATCCATTCCTCAATCCCAACGCTAAAATGCTTACAAACTATATATATATATAGATATGGCAGCGGAAATTATTTTTATTTTATTTTTTTTTTTACAGATAGTGCTTATTTAAGGTAAAACACCCTATGGCAGGTACATATTAAGTTTTGGTGAGAGCGGCACAAATTTTTTTATTTTTTTTTTATTTTTAACCCCTTTGATACACTTGAATCAAATTTAAGGCAGATGCATTTGATGTGATCGCGCGGGCAGTAAAATACGACATGGCGAGGACGCACGTCACATACACAGGCGGCGTCGCACACCACTAACAGTAACCTTTTAACAGTTAAGAGATTCTCAGTCCAAATAATAATCATCATCATCATCATCATCATTACTATTATTATTAGTAATTATAAAAAAAAAAAAAATCAAAACGAAACACACCCAAACATACACCCCTGTGGAACGATGCTATAACTGACCGTTTTTTTTTTAGGGGCACTACTTGTACAGCATGCTATAGGAGTATAGTAAGTCAGTCATAGAGCACCCACACACAACCACGCCTCACACATACACACACACAATCTATTGCATTCCTGTAATATGAATGGAGCGACAGACATCTAGCACCGTTACACTATATGGCTTTCAGTGATCGGAGTTTTTCCAGGCAAGTCAGTACTTTTTTTTTTTTTTTTTTAATCGTCGAGACAAACAGCAGAAGCACGAATTAAATCAAAAGCCCAAAAATTAACCAAAAATTAATGTCCACACCGTAAACGCCAAAGCCGAGCGCACGCTAAGATTGGCTTTAGATTTGAAAATAATGCTCCATTATTACTATTATTATTACATTACACGGTAATCGCTCGCTTCTGTGCAGTACGGTTGTGCGCATGGCAGTTTTCAGCTGAGCCGGAAATCCCCGGAACCCGAAGCCACTTGGACCAAACAATCACTGGATTAGGAACACCTATCGAGTGGAATATGAAAGTGAGCCAGTTGGCCGTGTACGTCACAATTGGCTCATATATTACGCGTCGATCTGTCCACTATACAGCAGAAAGCAACAGGTACCCGCTCTGGGTAAACTCCCTAAATCTAACCGTGGACAGAGTGAGGAAAAAACCTGCATGGAGTTGTCCAGTGTTTCAGCACTTGCTGCATTTGTGGGCTGTTCCTGTAGCACGGTTAACACAAGCAAGAACCGCAAACAAACATTCGGCTACGCGCCCTTAATCCGAGAGGCGATCGCCCTAGCGAACTAGCCAGGCGAATTGACGGAGCTGTTGTAGAGGGCATGGGACGACATTAGAATTAGCTAGGAGTTCCTAATCACGGTCATGGTTCAGTCTAGAACTTAAAAACCAGACTAATAAAAACTATTCTGAGAACATAACCAGCCGGGATCTGGTTCAGACACACATGCATACTGTGCACGATTAAATAGGCGCCCCCGTATACGTCACTGAAAATTAAAAAACACAGGTTTATTCATGTACTCATGTGTTTATTTTTCCTATTTCCCCCCCCATGCAAAACACTGTTAGTAAGTCGGTTAGGTAGGATTACGCGCTCAATAATCAATATTACTGTTATTATTATTATTATTATTACTGTTATGTTAGCACGAAAACACGCACATCTGACCGAGTAACACTCGCATGATCGGACGCTGTGGAAAGTCACATGTTTTTTTTTTTTTCTATCCTCCCACAACCGTTTGTTTCCGCGCATGCCGGTCTTTAACTTGTGTAACAATAAATACCACTTATTAAAAAGGATTACACCGAGAATACGCACGGCCTGAGGAAAACACTCCCCCATCCCACTGCCCGTTTTCCTTTCTTTTCTTCAGACTTCAAAGTTAACTGTGAGAGGCCCTGAGTATCTATCTTTTTTTTTTTATTTAAATATATACCAGTGAATGGATATGTATTCATCAATACACGCTAATAATATCAAAAAGTGTGGTTTAAATTCATCACAATGGCTTCTTCTTCTTCTTCTTTTTTTTTTAAATCCTGGTGAGTGAGCATCAGGACAGACTCGCATGCTAGAACCATGGCGTTTGTAATAATCCCATAATACGAGTCTGATTACTCGGTTGTACACAAGGAAGCGAGGATATATACTGTCGATTTAGAGTTATATATCATCATACTATATATATATATATATATATCTGTGTCCTATAATTCATGTAGAAAAAGAACAAATGATTTGTATTTTTTTTTTGTGGGAGATTCGCTCGAAAGAGGCCCCGAATATCCTGTTGTAACTCCAGTTAGGATGATGCGATCTGACCCGGAAATAACAAATAATATACAACATACCTCGACGTATGTGTAACCCATTGCATTAAACACACAACCTTCAGAGCAAATGATTAAGAACAGCAAACTTCCCACCCCCCATCAGGTGACAAATCAATTCAGGTAGCTCGGACACTCTAATAGCCTTAAGCCAGATATGTGGGTATTAGTTATTAAATAATAACAGCCCGAGCCTCTTTCGAGTGAGCCTCTGTGTATATGTAGAGCGGGACAGGTTTTTACAGTGCATTTCTAACGACGGCATCTTGAATCGTCGTGGAATCACTACAGTCAGCTGGCACACACAAGCAAAGTCGACCTATGGTTTTGCCCCCTGAAGATTACAAGACGATAAAGCGCTCAGATGCGACGCCTAGTCTACGTCATCTTTTACGTTACACTTCACATTGCTACCGTGACCCCCCTGCACATCGCACCGCACCATGAATATATGCTGTGCCAGCTAATAAATAACACCGGGTTAAAAAGCGAAAACCCACTACCAAGCTTTTTTTTTTTTTTTGTTAGTCTATGATTTGTAACGAGTTTGTGCTTGTCAACGTCTTGAAGAAGAAGGCAGAGCTGTATCCTTTGCAGAGACTATTGGATTATTTGAATATTTGGCTCACAGATGAGGAAAAGCCCGGTCCTCTTAAAAAAAAAAAAAAAATCATAATTCATAAGAGAGACACTCATTGCACATATTGCTTTCTGCAAAAAAATAAAAAAAAAACAATTTCACCTTTGCCAAAGTCAGTTCTTTTGGACATGAGGTGGAAACCCCTTTCCCCCAACGTCCCGCATGAAATGCAGCAAGAAGCTTGTCGAGTCAAATGTATATTGCTAACCTAAAAATAAAGTCAGTGAGGAACCATCCAGAAGAGCACAAACGTAGTGAAAAATGGACGACATGAGGCTTCCTCGAGGCAGGCTGGGAGGCGGGACAGAGGTCACTACAGGTCGTGACATGGTCCTCATCCCTGTGACCTTTTCCAGTGCAGCAACAGTGCAAGACTCCACAGCAAACTTCACATTCATCCTGTTTGGTTTGCAGTAGTTTTTTTTTTTTTTTGTTTTTTTTCTTCGCTCTCCTTCCTTCAGCTCAAAAGATTCCGATTCCACTGCCGTTCACGCTGACGTTAGCGAAGCTGGGATAGAGCTATTGAAATCATCGATACATTATTGCGAAACATACATTATTAACAAGTCACTTCGGCCCATCACCTATACAAACATGCAGCTAATGATCAGGCGAGCCGTTTCTTTTTCTTTTTCAAGACAGTGGAACAGACAAACATCCGGTCGCCTTTGATTCTCTGTCCCTGATTGATCAAACGTCCTCGACCCTCCTTCCGTCCACTAAAGCACAGCTCGGATTATTTGTCAGCGAGAAAACATTCAGCCGTGTAAACAGATTCCACACTTTAATCTTTGGAATCGAGGGTGGGGGGGGAATGAAGTAAGAGTATGGGGAGGAACGGAACTTTGAACCGGGATTTGTTGGGAGTTTTCCAGGCTTACATGAGGCGAGGCAGTAGCTTGCAAGAGAAGCACAGCGGAGGTCTAACACAATCCATAGAAAATTTCAAGACTGCTTATAGGTCGACTGTTTGGGTTTTGGAGGAGGGTTTAAGAAATGAGGTCCATAGGGACAGTTGGTGCGTGTAGGAGTAGTTTGACATTTTGCTGGAGGGCACAAGGTTGTGATGGTGAGCACGTTTTTGTGTGTGTGTGTGTGTGTGTGTGCGTGCGTGCGTGTCTGTGTGTTTGTGCCAGCTCCCACCACACACTCCAAGATTTGTGCTGTTTATCCAGTGAAGGCCAGATTCACTCCACTTCACGGTGAACTTCAGAGGCATCCGCGCGGCAGATCGGACACGTGCGGTTGGTCTGGGGGGGAAGGGAGTGAGCAAATGAGATATTTGTCAAATGGTCGTGAGAAAAAAAAAAAAACGGTTGTGAATATGCAATGCTTACCTTTAACCACTTGTCCACACACTTAGCGTGGAATTCATGATTACAGGGTAATACTCGGAGTAGCTGCCTCGACTCGAAATCACTGAAGCACACGACGCACCTGAACAGAAAGAAAGTTCAATAATCATCAGCGAGAGAATTGATTCGTTTCAAATACTGAAATGACTCTAGACTCATTACTGCTTCTTATTTGTCTCTGTCTTTCAGCCTGTCCCTTACGCAACAGAAAATGAAAGTGAAAGTGATACATTCTGCCACTGTGTTTGCACACAGCGGAATTGGTCCTCCGCATTTAACCCATCCATGCAGTGAAACACACAAATACACACAAGTGAAGTGAGCACACGTGCCCGGAGCAGTGAGCAGCCATCACAGCGCCCGGGGAGCAACTGGGGTTAGGTGCCTTGCTCAAGGGCACTTCAGCCATGACTTGTCGCCACTTGTAATCGAACCAGGGACCTTCCGGTCGCAAGGCCGGTTCCTTAAACACAAGCCTACGACTGCCCCAGTTAAAATATAAATACATTTAAAAAAAAGTGTTAATGAGAATAAAAATAATGCATAAACTGTAAAGAGTGTAAATAATGAGACCATCCACCAGACGTTTATATAAAAAAAAGACTATAAATATAATATAATATATATAATGCACCAGTCTTCGACCCTATGTTCTGAATGCGACCATCACCTGACTTCTCGTAGCCAATAAGACGACGCAATAAGAAGACAAGAGTGATATCAGTATATAAATCGAGGACTGACCGTTATTTTTTTTAAATATATTTTATATCAGACTGGTTGCCATTTTGTAATGAAACCCCTTTCGGACCCAGTTTTGGACCTGGGTTGGTAAGTCAACAGGAAATTAAACCTGGAAAAGAACATGGTGCATCTGGATTGTCGGGAGTTCAATCTATTGGCCGTCTTTTAATATCATTTTTTGTGGTCCATGTATAGCAGACAATGCCTTCAGTCCTCCAAGACTAGCATTATGTCTATTGAATCCCTGTCTCCCATAAAAACCTGGCCGCTCCTCGTGTGTCTGAGACAATGAATAAAATATGAAAAAATAAACAGTTTATTGTTTTATGACTGCAGATTTTTTTTATTTCGACTTTATGAACAGGAAATGTCTCCATCAGCCATTATAAGATGTACTGATATAAATTTTTAATTCATAATAATAATTAAAAATCAATAAACTTATTTATCCCCACTCTTATTCCCTATTTTTCAATAATAGAATTATGAATAAAGAAATCAATACCCATGTGGAGAAACACACGCATATCTCACTTACAGAGTCTGTTCTGATTGGTGTTTTTCCAAGTTGAACCTGTAGGACGGAAGCTGTTCGATGTCGGCTTTCGTCAGTCCTCGAGGTTTAGCCTCGCCCAGTCTCTCGGCCAGGTTCAGTAACGCCTGAGGAACGGAACAAAGTTAAGCGTGCTGTAAAGAGAAGATGGCGTTCTAATATAATGAGCATGTTTCTACTGAAAACAAATAGATTGTGATTGTGAAGTCAAAGTGAACTTTGTCAATCGAACCATGCAACAGTGTATTACACAGAAGACTGAAACTGCCTGTCTCCAAACTCCAACGTGCAGTAAGAGGCTACATTTAACATATAGCTACCTATAAATGGGACATGAAACATCACTGGACATAAAGTAGAAATGAAATATCAGACAAATATCAGTAACAGGACAACAATTAACACAAGCTATAGACGACAAAAGTGAGTATACAAGCTGAAGTAGCCGCTGCCGTACTGGGCGCCGCCATCTTGGATCAGTGACACAAACAAGGTTATACTCTGTTTCTATACACAAGTCTACGTACGTACACAGGGTTTTATTCGTACACAAGTCACAGGCAACTTAACACCTCCAAACCACCTAGCATGCACGTCATTGTACAGTGGGCTGGAACCCATGAGAACTTAGGGAAAACAAGTACTCCACACAGAAATTTCCCATGTGGGCCCATCCAGGGATCAAACCCGGGTACTTCTCGGTGTGAGACGGGCACTACCCACAAAACACAATAAAGTAAACAGATAACTGCGGAGTGAGAGCATTTAGAGCTTCCTGACCCAAGCCTCACGCTTCGGATTCTAGCATTTTTATATTTGAGTGGATAGAGTTAGTTTAATAATTTTTGGATTCTCTGCATAAGATTTTGCACAATACTTTACTGCACACTTACCGGCCACTTTATTAGGTACTTTATTTAATTGCTTGTTAACACAAATATCTAAAATCAGCCAATAACACGGCAGCAACTCAATGCATTTAGGTATGTAGAGGTGGTCAATACAACTTGCTGAGCTACAAACCGGGCATCAGACTGGGGAAGAACAGTGATTTAAGTGACATTGAAGAAAACTATTTCAGAAACGGTTGATCTACTGGGATTGTCACACAAAACAATCTCTAGCTTTTACAGAGAACAGTCAGAAAAAGATAAAATATCCAGTAAGTGGCAGATGTGTGGATGAAACTGACCTTAGTGATGTGACAGGTCAGAGGAGGATGGGCAGTTCAACATGACATAAAGGCAACAGTAACTCAAATAACCACTTGTTACAACCAAGGAATGCAAAATGCAGTCTGCGTTAAAAGTATGCCATGACAAATTAAGGCATTTCTGAAGGCATAAGGGATCCAATATTTTACTAGCAATGTGTCCCTAATAAAGTGGCCAGTGAATATATATAATTATGATTAAACAAGAATTTTGTAATAAGACTATAACGACTCACTTCATAGTTCTCCATCTCCACGTCGTCCACATCCAGGTCTAAACTGATTGCCGGACCCACAGCAGTCGGAGGCACAGGAAGCATTGAGCTGTACATGGACATAGCACACAACACACATTAGTCCACTACGACCGGAATAAAAGACATGACCTCGTGTGTTTTAAACACTTTTGCACCGATATTGACCGCGATACAGCAATAAACACTTTTACTCTATATGGAGGAGATTCTTACAGGAAGTAAGGGAGGAAGCCAGGGTAGTATGGTGGAGGAGCATGTGGAGGAGGAAGCGGCTGCTGTAAGCGGTACCTCTGGCCACTCCCACGCCTGGGCAGCATGTGTGGATACGGCTGCAAAACAAAAAAAACAAAAAACAACACAAAGATGTTCATGAGCACATAATGCACATAACAAATGAGCATCTTCCTGCCACGTAACAATGTAAATATAAAAGCTGTGCAAACGGAACATATTACATACATTATGTTTCCAAAAGTATTTGCTCACCCATCCAAATTACCAGAATCGGGTGTTCCAATCACTTCCATGGCCATAAGTGTATGAAAGCTTCAGCATACCAAGAAATTCTGGACAATTCCATGCTTTGTGGGAACAGTTTGGATCTGACCCTTTCCTCTTCCAACATGACTGTGCACCAGTGCACAAAGCAAAGTCCTTGAAGACATGAATGAGTCTGGCGTAGATGAATCTGACTGTCCTGCACAGAGTCCTGACTTTAACCCGACAGAACATATTTGGGATGAATTAGAGCGGAGACTGAGAGCCAGGTCTTCTCGTCCAACATCAGTGTGTGACCTCACAAATGTGCTTCTGGAAGAATGGTCAAAAATTCCCATAAACACACTCCTAAACCTTGTTGTCAGCCTTCCCAGAAGAGTTAAAGCTGTTCTAGCTGCAAATGGTGGACAGACGTCATATTGAACCCTATAGATGAGTCAAGGCAGGTGAGCGAATACTTTTGGAAATATATAGTGTATCAGAGCTGCTGGGTTTTCTGCACAAAAATGAATAAACTGCTAAGAAATTGTCTTAGTTACATACAAAGGAATGATGTAAATGTCTTCCAGAGTAATAAATATGTTTCTACATAGAATGCTTTTCATATCAGCACAGCGGATTTGAGTTACTGTAGTTTATCTGGTACATTGAGACTCAGTTTGCTATTTGTCCTCCGAACCTCTGCTTTGTTTACTTTCTCTTCACAATGCTATGAAATAAATAAACATGGGCCATGCAGTAGGTATAATTTGGACTGTATCGATCTACAGTGGGGTTACATCACTAATACTGGACGTACAGTACGTGGGTCAAGTCATTTTCACTCACCACCGCAAAGGGCAGCTCCTGGTGAAGAGGCTCCTGGGGCAGGTGGTACTGCAGTGGCACCGAGGGAGCCACGGCTGGTGGTGGGTGATGTGCCGCAGGGTACGAGAACGTTCCCAGATGGTGCTGCTCAGCTCTCAGGTCCACATCGTTCTCCACTCTTTGCAGAGGCTGAGGAAGATGTGCAAAGAACATCAATGTTAATGTGCTGCACTCGTCGATGCTAACGTGTTTATTACCCCATCCATGGGGTTTTAATGGTAAACAAACACCGGTGAATCACAAGAGTTCATTGATTAAATGTATAAACGAATTAAATTACAGTAAAGAGTAAAACTGTGCCGTGGTGTCAATGAAGTAAAACAGTTCAGGAATTACAGACAAATAATGTGTTTCAGAACGTGGCTCACCATGCGAGGGTGCTGGGGCTGCAGAGGGATGAAGTGGCTGAGTGGCGCCAGCGCCGGAGGTTGATGCGGTGCCACGGGAGGACTTGGGTGCAGAAGGAAATGCTCGCTGGAGATCAGAGGCGGAAATGCCTGGTAAGACACGGGTAAGTGATGCATGGTGCACGCTTGGATTAGCTGCAGAGACACAATAGACACCAAGATAAGTTACATCTTCAACAGGAAACATAAAGGACCATTTTAGATGAACTCTTCTGTAGTGGTGTAAAGACTGAACACGGGTTTTAAGTAGAGGAAACTATGGGACCTGGGAACGAAGATGTCACTGCAATATCTATTAGGAATGCTGCGTTTGTTTCTGTCTGTCTCTAAATAAATGTGAAGTGGCCTGCAGACTGGAGGACCAACAGTATTGAGTCTGAACAGGAACCATTCAACTTGTACTATACAGAGTCTAATCCATAGGAAAATAGTGAACTGTTCTGACATCAACCACCTGAATTTTGATGGGGAGGAAGTACCTGAAACATACTGTGATGTAATATCTAGAAGAGGTTAATTCCACCCTACTGATTTTGCCTCTGATAAGATGGAACGACATGGACATTTTGCCCCGGTCAGCTTCTCTCTGCAACCCACGCAAACACGCGGAGAACATGCAAACTCCACACAGAGGTTTCTCGGGTTGCCCAAACCTGGGTCTTTCTTGCTGCGACTCGACAGATCTACCACTGCACCACTCCAATTACCTAATCCTAATACTAACAGAACTCAAAGAGTCTTAGTTTGGTTCTGTAGCAAGGGTTATCTGGCACAGTCAAGACCTTCCACTTGCAACACAATGCAAAGCTAATCCACAGGGTTCAACACAAAATTAATCCCAATCTCTGCCCTAAATTGCTACGGATCATGAAACAATTCACGGATTATCTCGTGATGGTTAGCCATGTCAACAAAACAGATGCAATGAATCAAGCAGATGATTCTCTAGATTACCATGAAAGCTATATATAATGCTGCAATGACGCTCTGGTCTGATCTAAAGGATTAAAAACAACTGTTCGACCAAAACACTAACATGAGAACAAGCGATGGCGTACAGCTTGTTGGCAAAGTTAGCAATTATTTCCCCGCTTTGGGCAAACAGTTTTTTTAAGCCGGTGTTTTTTTTGGCTGGAGCGGAGTGGAATGTGCGTTCTACACAGACGGCACTGGCGCTTCCGGCTCTTCCTTGTTCAAACTCACAGGAGGAGGAAGGCAGCAGAGCAGAGAGAGCTGTCCGCTGAACATTACCGAGCATGCTGGGAGCTGCTGGGCGCTGCACGCCGGGAGCGGCTGCCCCGTGTGCACGAGAAAGCCGTGGGTCGTCACTGTGGTAACTGTGTAAGATATCGGAACAGTTCCTTGGTGCATCTTTGGGAAAGAGGGAAGACAAGAAACAGTAGTTAGAGCGAAACACTTAAAACAAAGCAACAGCATGAAACTAAATAAGCCCTAAACTTGTTTTCTGCATTATTTGTAGAATAGAAATGAGCAATTCGTTCATTCAAATTCTATTACTATAGGATTCTGCAGCTTGTTCTGCAAGGGCTATAATAAGTCACATGTACAGGGGTTGGACAATGAAACTGAAACACCTGGTTTTAGACCACAGTAATTTATTAGTATTGTGTAGTTCCTCCTTTTGCGGCCAATACAGCGTCAATTCGTCTTGGGAATGACACGTACAAGTCTTTTACAGTGGTCAGAGGGATTTTAAGCCATTCTTCTTGCAGGATAGTGGCCAGGTCACTACATGATGC
>JAOUQV010000020.1:5468844-5480419 GCA_028565295.1 Aspidoras spilotus | reverse complement strand
AACTCTCTCAGATACAACTGAATACTATAACATTAAGCATATTTTATGTTTAGAATAATGCTTTAGTTGGAGAATAAAATCAGTTTTAGAAAATGTATCCGATACTTGATGGGTAAAATAGTGTGTGTGTGTGTGTATATGTGTATATATATATATATATATATATATATATATATATATATTATTAGTAAAACTTGATTAAGCATAGGGATTTGGTTAATGAATTTGAACGGGGCTGATAAGGTCCAGGTAAACACTTTGCCCGTTTATGAATTTATGCCAATGTTAGTTTTTATAATCATGGAGAAATTCTACAAATTAGGATTGTGTGCCATTGCTGATTTTAGAAGCCGGATATTATTTAACAAGGCAGCTCACAAGATGCTTTAGCTTTTCAGGAACTCGTTGGGTTTTTCGGCACTAGAGACTAATCCCTGCTTTAACACAAGGCCCGGCTTGTTATCAGGATAAAATGCTAGTGTTTGTGCAGGAATGGCGGGACTAAAGGAGCAGGATTAGGAAACCTTAGAGCGACAGAGCGGCTCTTTGATCTGGTAGACGGAGAGAAAGAGAGTGCTGTCAGCCGTCTTGCTCTGGAGGGAAAAACCCAGAGAAGGAGAGAGGCGCTGCATCCGCTTTCCCTTACGCCACTCTGCACGGAAAATGAATAACAAGTTTGGCTAAATTTGGGTTAGTCGTGTTGGCTGCTGAATTTCCACAGTGAACTAATCTTTAATGAATGAAGTTGTAAAACCTCTATACGCTACACGTCTCGCCTCCTCCTGCTTTTTGTAGTTGCAGCTTTCCTAAATCACTTCCATATGGACGAGTGTGGTGAATGTGCTTGGATTGCATCTCTGCACTTGTGTCCGGTGAAACGAGAAGAAGTAACGGTGCATTAAAGCTGGCTAACAGATTATCATTATATTAGGTGTTACTTAGTCGAGAATGCACCTGCAATGCAACGATAATGGATAAACCCCACAGAAGTGGCGTGGCTGCAATTTTGGCTCGGAAAATGCAGTAAGGTTCCTTTCTTTGCGTGATTCTTTGCGTCTGGTTCAGATGTGGTTCAGATGTGGTTCAAAACCTTGCTCAGGGCACCGAGTGGCGCAGGTTTTCGACCCTGCAACCTTCTGATCAGTAAACCAGAGCCTTGAGATTTGATCTACCGTTTTTAATATAATTTATTGCTCCATCCGGATCTGCCTCTCTGAGCAAGTCCTGAGGCGGTCTGGGAAATTGTTTCTTTTTCAATCTGATATCAATGATGTTGAATGAACTACTTACAAAGTGTGCGTTTATAGCCACAGCTGCTGTGTACACTCAGTTTATTAACTTTGGCACGACTTCACAGCGCTACAACTTCCCTCCTCCTAAGATTTCTGTCTGGGGAAGTGCTGTACACTACCTCCCAAGCACATGCGCACGCACGCACGCACACACACACACACACACACACACACACACACACACGTACAGACACTGTGGAATGTCTGACACCAACTGCAGGAAATTTTCATAAACACGGGTTCCTATAATGTGTGTGTGTGTGTGTAAAAGAGGCTCTTGTTCCTCAAGAGAACGCTGAGAAAGGCTGTGAATTTCTGTAGTTAAGCTCCTGTCGAACGCTAACGTGGCTAACTGCATGAAAAGGTTGCCCTTGTGTGCATATGTACTGCAAATAGAGTTGTCCCCCTTTTAGATCCTGAAGACGGAACCTGTCTGTGTCGGGAAGCCTGTTTTTTGCTGTCGAAACAGAAACCGGGAGTGAGAAAAGGTAAACAAACAGCGTTCCAGGGACGCTCATTTTGCATTTCAATAACTCCACAGAGACGGCGCTTTCATCGACTCCTGAGGAGCCTGTTGTGTCTTGTTGAAACGTAACCGCAGCAAGGCTTTATCCAACGTTTGGGCGATTAGCTGCGGCGTTCTCTCAGATGTGGTTATTTATGTCTGGTCCTGATTTTCACTCGGCTGTGTTTTTTTTTTAAAGAGGAGCCGCTCTGAACTGCACTACTTTCATTGTCCTGTATGAGCATGCTTTTGTGTGTGTGTGTGTGTGTGTGTGAACCCTTTCACCCGTGCTGTAATTCCGTGATTCACAGCCATCATCGACTATTGGACGTTATGCAAATTTAGTTGGGCTTTGCCTGCACCTTATGAGATTATAATGATGATGATGCAATGAAAAGATCCACAGTTGGAGCATGTTTCTAGCGAGTTGTATTTCCAGGGTTCGAGCTCGGGATATTTGGGTCACATGGGTAATGTGATCATAACACGGTGACCGAGCAGCCAGTAAAGCATTAGAGTTTAGTTTAGTGACTTGGAATCACTGGATATTTTCTCTTTTTCTGACTATTCTCTCTAAACCCTAGAGGTGGTGGTGTGTGGAATCCCAGTAAATCAGCAGTTTCTGAAATACTCGGACCAGCCCGTCTGGCACCAACAACCGTGCTAGGTTCAAAATCACCAAGTTGTCTAGGTCACCTCTACATGAATACATGCATTCAGTAGTGGCAATGTGATTGACAAATACACTCACCGACCGCTTTATTAGCTCGCGTTGCTTTCTCTCTGTGCTGTGGACAGTTCAACACTTTATACGAGAGCGGATTGTGACACAAGCACCAATATGGAACACTTCGTCACTGATCATATGCTGCCTTCCTGTGTATATTAGCAGTGCTACATCCTGTTGTGGTTGTTCTATACCACGCACTGCACTGTTAAAGGTGTGTTACTCACTGTTTAATTAATCTCTAATCTTTGCCTCGGTAGCTCAAGGGGAATTTAAAGCAGTGGTGCATGCAGGCTGCCAAGCACCCGCGAGGTGTTTACTCTGCAGCCGCAGCTCAGGAAGCCGTACCTAATAGTGGTTTCCGTTGTCCTGGATTAGTCTACATCCTCTGTCGCTCTGTAGAAACGCTAGAGGATCTGGGCTGCTTAGTAAATTTTACTTTGTGTTTTTTGATGCTAATATGAAGCTATGCTAGTGTTGTGATACAATGTCCCTAGTTTTGTCCATGTATTTTATAGGGGGGGGACCCAGAGTCTTCAATGCTGTCCTTTTTTATTTATTTATTTTTTTTGCAGGAAAGGTTAGTTTTGATGATGCAGTGGTAGTGCTGTTATCTTGCAGCAAGAAGTAAAACATGCATGCTAGGTGAATAGGAGATGCTAAAGTGTCTGGTCCTAAGCCCAATAGGGCGAAGGTTATTTCAGGAAGGGCATCTTCTGTAAAACATGTGCCAGATTGACGATGCAAGCGACTCCTGGTGGTAATGAAAAGCCTGAATTATTATTTATTTATTTATTTTTTTGTAGGAAAAAGGCAAATCTTTTGTAACAATACACCTTTTCTGATTTAATTTAAGTCAATAAGTGGCATGGTGGTGCAGTGGTTAATGCAGTCACCTCATACCAAGAAGTACCCTGGTTAAATCCCCGGTTTGGAGTTTGTTCCAGATTTATGTGGGTTTACTGGGGGGATTAGGTCATGTGATGTGTCTTGATACACCCTTCATTTGCTCGCTTTGTCTTGTTTGCACTCTATTATTATTATTATTAAGTGGTGTATGAAGCCACTCTGATGGCCCGCCATGGTTTAATAGCTCAATTTAAATTAAGATAATGTTGGCACTGTAAGAAAAGAATCAGAACAAATGTGTGCCATGTACCATGAGTGCAGTACCCGGTTGTTTTAAAAGTGAGTGTTGAACTAGCCAGGTGACCAGTCTGAGCAGATATAATGGGCAACTTGTAACTATAGTCTGCTCCTCAATGTGTGTGTTTGAAATTAATCAAGAGGTTGGACCTACCTGTTTATAGCCAGGTGTTTGTGCTCATTCTGTGGCTGTGCACATCCTGACATGCTGATCTGGCAATAAAGACAGAGACAGACAATAAATTGGTTTAGGGGGAAAAAATGTTTTTTTTTTTCTCCAGCCCATCTGTCACACTCCTGCTTCCTTCTGTTTGTTTGCCGCCATCTTGGTCAGATGGGGAAATATCTTTTACATCACATTGCAAGGTGTGTTAAAACTAAGTGCTATTGTGGCTCTATAGTGAGTCAGTAGCACTCTATAGCTCAACCAGTGTGTGTGTGTGTGTGTGAGTTGACGGGTGGGTTCTGATTTGTAGAATAGGCATGGTGCTAATCCTGTGTGCCTTTGGAGATTGTTTCAAATGAAGTCTAGTTTTCAGGTTGTGGCCGGATTTAAAAGGCATTTAAACACTCGTGGTGGAAATCGGCGCCTGTCTGTCCCAAGGCTGTCTGTTCAATTAGCTTGTTGATTTTACATGTACAGCGTCCAGAGTGACTTGCATTCATTTCGAGCTTAAGGGCTCAGCAGAGGCAGCAGTGGGACTTGAACTCATGACCTTTTGGTCAGTCGTCCAACTCTACCTCAGTTGCCCACTCCGTCGAGATTGTTGAGAACATCTCGATACTCGTCAAGCGCTGACGAATAACTGACTAACCCTCGAGAATGGGTTTTTATTGCCAGTGCCAGGATGACTCAGTGTGTGTGTGTAAGAGAGAGAGAGATTGAGAATATGAGAGGGACAGCTGCTTGAATGTTGGGAGTTTCCGTGAGAACACACACACAGCTTAAGGCTGTATGACTCGAGACCCCCCCCCCTTACACACAGCTGTTGTCTGAAAGGAACGGCTGGGTGAACATGGATCCTTAGATCTCAAGTCGTTTGTACGAGCCTGTTTCACATGTCCTCTTTTAACACTGTTCCAAAGTTACACTACAGATTATTTTTCTACCTCATACTCATTTTTTTTTTTTTTCTTTCTTTTGCAGAATTAGTAGTTCAGACTGACGGCTCGGCATCACCATGGCTACCCAGTGTGAGTACACGTTTCCATGTATTATTATTATTATTATTATTATTATTTCTAATTATATATTAAAGCCAGGAAGTAAATGAACGGGTTCCTACACACTGAGAAACGCTACTCCCACACTACGTACACAAACGCACCTAACGATACTGCACACGACGACTGAAACTCTGGCGGGACGTGTTGAAACGTGCAGGAAAATCTAAAAGCTAGTCATTATAATGTGGGCAGTAAATACGCGGCTAGTGGTGGTGGTTTTGTTTGGCCGTGCATGCACGGTTTAAGGGCCATTCCCATTTAAATATGCACTAGATAGGATTTACTACTTCATCCCGCTACCTCGTCTTCTCCCATTTCACGTTCATAAAGATTTGTACAGTTTTTGGATGTAAGAAATGGAGGGGGGGGTTCTTGGTCGGTTTAGCTTTCACAATGCTAACAAGTAAGTATAATCAGTTTTAGACAGGTGTCCCCAATCCAGTGATCGTCAGTGTATAGATCGCAGTTAATACAAGATTAACATTTTAGCCTGGTAAATTATTTTGGGTGGATCTAATTTCTTTACCTTCATATTGATACAGAGAGACACTTCCTATATGATTAGCATTCTTCTATGCTTGTGTGTGTGTGTCTGTAGCTGATCTGATGGAGCTGGACATGGCGATGGAGCAGGATAGGAAAGCTGCAGTCAGCCACTGGCAGCAGCAGTCCTACCTGGACTCAGGTATCCACTCTGGAGCCACAACGACAGCGCCCTCACTCTCTGGCAAGGGAAACCCAGAGGATGAGGAGCTGGACAACCAGGTGCTGTATGAGTGGGAGCAGGGATTTGGCCAGCCTTTTACACCGGAGCAGGTGGCAGGTACGAGCTGGTTTCTGTAATTCATCACGGTGTCAAAATATTAACACGTACTCTGCATGTATTTTTATAAAGCTATAACATGCATGTGCTTGTTATAGACATGGACGGGCAGTACGCCATGACCCGTGCCCAACGCGTGCGTGCCGCCATGTTCCCCGAAACCCTGGATGAGGGGTTGCAGATCCCCACCACCCAGTTTGATTCCGCTAACCCCACCAACGTCCAGCGACTGGCTGAGCCGTCCCAAATGCTCAAACATGCTGTGGTGAACCTTATCAACTACCAGGATGACGCTGAACTTGCCACAAGGGCTATTCCAGAGCTCACTAAACTCCTCAATGATGAAGATCAGGTGCTTAGTGTAAATTATTATAATATTAACTACAAGGCATACATGAGGGCTGCAGGGAAAGCAAGTGGTGCAGCATGTTGCACATTTTAAATGTTTCACGTTTCTTCCTGGAGGTGGTGGTGAATAAGGCATCGGTCATGGTGCATCAGCTGTCGAAGAAAGAGGCGTCGCGGCACGCAATCATGCGCTCCCCTCAGATGGTGTCGGCCATCGTCAGGACCATGCAGAACACTGCTGATGTGGAGACGGCACGCTGCACCGCGGGCACACTGCACAACCTCTCCCACCACAGAGAGGGTCTTCTCGCCATCTTCAAATCTGGCGGCATCCCTGCACTCGTCAAGATGCTCGGGTAAGATTTATCCTCGAAGAACAGCTGTATGTAGAATTTTTATATTTTATTGTATTTATAATTTTCCAAATAATGTGTATGTGTGTCGGACAGATCTCCAGTGGACAGCGTGCTGTTCTACGCCATCACCACTCTGCACAACCTCCTCCTGCACCAGGAAGGAGCCAAAATGGCTGTCCGTCTTGCCGGTGGTTTACAGAAAATGGTCGCCCTGCTGAACAAGACCAACGTTAAATTCCTGGCCATCACCACAGACTGCCTTCAGATCCTGGCCTACGGCAACCAGGAGAGCAAGGTGAAGATAACAAAAACAGGGTTTTTTTTTTTTACCCCTCCTGCTTTACACCATGTCTACGATTCTAAGCATATTGCCTCTTCTTTTAGTTGATCATCTTGGCCAGTGGTGGCCCTCAGGCTTTGGTGAACATCATGAGGACCTACACATACGAGAAGCTGTTGTGGACCACTAGTCGTGTGCTCAAAGTGCTGTCTGTTTGCTCCAGTAACAAACCAGCCATTGTGGAGGCTGGTGCGTTTTTGCCAAGTGCAAACACACGAGATGAATAGTGGCTATGTTTTCTTCAGAGCACTGGGCAAGTCTAATTTCCTTTTTTTCCTACAGGAGGTATGCAGGCTCTTGGTCTTCACCTGACTGACCCTAGCCAGCGACTGGTACAGAACTGCCTCTGGACCCTCAGAAACTTGTCAGATGCTGCTACCAAGCAGGTACAGATGTGCACATGTGCAATTTCTTTATTTGTCAGGTTAGGTTTTTTTTTTTCCCCAGCCCTGATTTTGCTTTATATTTTGCTTGCTGGCCGTAGGAGGGTATGGAAGGGCTACTCGGCACCCTGGTCCAGCTTCTCGGCTCAGACGACATCAATGTGGTGACGTGTGCCGCCGGCATCCTGTCCAACCTCACCTGCAACAACTACAAGAACAAAATGATGGTGTGCCAGGTCGGCGGCATCGAGTCGCTCGTCCGCACCGTGCTCCGAGCTGGAGACCGCGAGGACATTACTGAACCAGCTGTGTGTGCTCTCCGCCATCTCACCTCCAGACACCAGGATGCAGAAATGGCCCAGAATGCTGTGCGTCTGCACTATGGCCTTCCTGTGGTGGTCAAACTCCTGCACCCACCTTCACATTGGCCTCTTATTAAGGTGCAGTGGCGGTTTATTATAATTTTTATCTAAATGAACGATCAAGGACGTTTGTTGCCTCTGACCACTATTCAGCTGCACATGCCTGATCATTGTGCTTTGTTCACCCTTCCAGGCTACAGTTGGTCTGATCCGTAACCTGGCGCTTTGTCCAGCTAATCATGCACCACTGCGTGAGCATGGTGCCATCCCCCGGTTAGTCCAGCTGCTCGTGAGGGCACATCAGGACACCCAGAGACGCACCTCCATGGGAGGCACACAGCAGCAGTTTGTGGCAAGTCTCTCAATATTAAAGGACAACTTTTGTGGAGGTTTCTGTTTTGACAGACTTTAGACTTAAGGCTGTTTGCTTGTTCCGCAGGAGGGAGTGCGAATGGAGGAGATTGTAGAGGGCTGCACTGGTGCACTCCACATCCTGGCTAGAGACGTACACAACAGAATTGTTATCCGAGGACTCAACACCATCCCTCTGTTTGTTCAGGTACGTCATATATGTAGCAAATTGAGTTATTGGAGCTATTGCAGATGCTGATAAGAGGGTGCTGGTGTTACACTATTAACTCTAACAATATCCAAACAAAGAGAGATTACTTTAGAGCTGCCTTTCATTCTTTATTGTGCAGTTGCTATATTCTCCGATTGAAAACATCCAGCGTGTAGCAGCCGGTGTGCTGTGTGAACTGGCACAGGACAAGGAAGCGGCCGAGTCAATCGAGGCAGAGGGAGCCACGGCGCCCCTCACTGAATTGCTGCATTCCAGAAATGAAGGAGTGGGTGAGTGTGTGCTTAGCTGCAAATATATAATGTATCTCCGTGTGTGGATGCATCACGGCTGCGTTTTGCAGACGTTCCCCTCTTAAAACTGGATATGGGGCATAATGGTATACATGTGCATTTAATTAATTCTGCGTGGCCTTTCGATGCGTCAGCATTTTTATAGTCTGGTACTGTCTGTTCTGTATATAAGGCAGAGTAAGTACAGCTTTCTTCTGAGGTTTTCTTATTTTGGGTGAAGTCGAATTAATACACTGTGTCCTGGTTGGGGGAAAATGCAACCCCATAATTTAGTTCAGCAGACCATGAAAGCTTTGGGCACACTACAAACCGTATGCTGTGAGGATGCACTTAAAATGATGGGCATGCATTTAAAACGCAAACTCGCTCTAGTATTATAGATGATGATGATGACTATAGAACTGTCCGGTTATATGAAACAGACTTGTTTAAGGTGTTGCTAAGATTTAAAATCAACATTACCACCTAGTAATCACCTTCTCTCTCTCTCTCTCTCCCGATGTATATCTAGCTACATATGCGGCAGCTGTGCTGTTCCGCATGTCCGAGGACAAACCTCAGGACTACAAGAAGCGTCTGTCTGTGGAGCTGACCAGCTCTCTGTTCAGAACAGAGCCCATGGCCTGGAACGAGGTATGTTTACTCACTAATGGTGCATATATGCAGAAATAGACACTCACTGGCCACTTTATTAGCTAGTTGCAACGACTCAATCCTTTTGTGGCATACTTTCCAATAGAGAGACATTATTCTACATTCCTTGGTTGTAACCAGTGGCTATTTGAGTTACTTTTGCCTTTCTGTCTTCTCAAACAAGTCTGCACTGGATATTTACTCCGTTTCTGACCATTCTGTGTAAACACTAGAGATGGTTGTACATGGGGGCGAAAAAAGTAGTTTCTGAAATACTCAGACCAGCACCATGTGATTTGTGTTTAACTAACTAGCAATTAAACAGGCGGATGTGATTTTAATTACACTTTCTGTCCATCTTTACTAGACTGGTGATATGGGTCTGGATATCGGAGCTCAAGGAGAGCCTGTTGGATACAGACCAGATGGTAAGAATCCTCCCACGGCTTACCCTCTTGCACCCATTAGATTAAACTATGCAGCTGAGGACATGAATCTAATCTAATGATTACATTAGATCTATCTAGATGAGGATTTATATACGAATATTAAAATCCTACTGATGTACTGTGAAAATGGGACATACAGATGTTACAGAGGGAAAATGTTGCAGATGTTATCATCTTGGTCATGATGTAAAGCAAAGATGTCATTAAAAATAAAGATGTTTGTTATAAAAGCAATAGACAGTATGAGTAAAATGTCTGGCCAGTTTTACAGAGAATACTTGGAGAATCTGAGACGGTTCTGCTGATCAATCTAACCATCATGCCTGATTTTATTGGCATCCAAATTATTATTTTTTTTTCCTAATTTAATATTATGCCTTTAATGACATCCCCTTCACACCCTCTGTCATGTAGACCCAAGTTACCGTTCCTTCCACTCGGGCTACGCCCAGGACAGTATCATGGATGGCATGCTGGAACATGAGCTCGCTGGTCACCATCCCGGCGCAGACTATCCAGTGGACGGGCTTCCTGACCTTGGCCACAGCCACGACCTAATGGATGGCCTTCCTCCTACAGACTCCAATCAGCTGGCCTGGTTCGACACGGACCTCTAAACACATTCTCACATTCACAGTCTGCAAGTAGAGAAGGTGAGAGGAAACTACAGTTGTTACTCTCCGTGCTGTTTTTAGACAAATATACTGTAACATGGTAAAAATGTCAAGACGGTTCACTTTTATTGCCCCTTTTCTGTCCCTTTTGAGTTAGTTGTAATGATTTTTGCCAAATGTCTTATTTTCATAACTTGTTCCTATAATGTGTTTCTTTTTCCCTCTCCTTGCAGATTTGTGTGAATGATTCTGCATCGTGATTGGTTTATTTTTTTTTTTATATTCCCTTTTTTTTTGCCTGAGAAGTCACGGAAGGGTTGCTGTGGGTGATCGGAAAGTGCCTGACATAATACACACACACACGTACACACCTGTTGGAGATAAAGAGGGAGTTTTCTACAAGGAACAAGAGGAAGGGAAGTGGGTTTTTTTTTTCTCCTCCTCCCCCTGCCGTTATACTGGAAGGTCTCTACTTGGTGGCCCTGGTAAAGGAAGGAAAGCCGAGAGGGATTTTGGGAGTGGTTGCTTTTTAAGAATGTATACAGAAGGTCTAAAGATGGAACTATAAACCTTTTTTAGCTATGGTTTTATGTCACTTTGCTTTTTTTTATGATCAGTCTATGGTACTGACCCTCCCAGCTTTATGTATTCTCTCCTCTGTAGTGGCCCTCATTTTGGTTTCCCTATCTTTTCTCACGTAAACGGTGTCGAACACTAATAATCTGCTTTCCATGTACTCTGACTGAAAGTGTAACGATGTGTAGCTTTGGTTTTTATTTTATTTTTTATATACGATCATCTGTTAGACCTTGGAGTATTGGGGTGAGAGAAATATATGCATTCTTATTAAAGACGTTTAAAAAAACAAAAAAAAAATAATAAACTGTGCGCCCACGGGTGCTTTTCAGTGTCGCAATTGTTCCAAATATGGTGTGGGGTGAAACATGGCGTGTATGGAGTGGGTGGGGGTTATACAGGTTTGACAGATCTGTTCTTTTTTTTTTTCTTTTCTATTCTATCTCGAGGTATTGTCTCTATTGAAGCGACGTCGTTGTTATCAGTTGCCTGTCCGGCTTCTTTTGGGAACATGGATAATGACATAGCTGAAAAATAAAAGACTTTTATTCCACTCTGTATTCCAGGATTGCTTCTTTTTCAACCACTTTACATTTAGTGCTAATTCCTTTTGATTTGCTGGTTTTGGGTTTTTTTTTTTTCCCCTCTGTTTATTATTGATTATTTCCAGGTCCATTTTACTGTGAGGTGACGGCGCTACCGACTCTGCCACCCGGCTGCCCCACTTTTTAGGAAAATCAGCATAAATCAGTAACTCTGAGCCTGGCCACACTGCACTAATGCATATGCAAGGACATCGTCCACAAAGACTCGTTGCAATAGTATCGAGTAATGCATCTTAAACTACAGGGGTTGGACAATAAAACTGAAACACCTGGTTTTAGACCACAATAATTTATTAGTATGGTGTAGGGCCTCCTT
>JAOUQV010000020.1:5374678-5392567 GCA_028565295.1 Aspidoras spilotus | reverse complement strand
CCTGTACTCTCTTCTTCACCTCTTTTCCACACTCACCATCTGCTTGAACAGTTGATCCTAAATATCTAAATTCCTGCACCTTTGTAACCACTTCTCCCTGTAGCCCGACTGTTCTACCTTCCTCCCCCTCTCACTCACACACACATATTCTGTCTTGAAAGTGTTGACTTTGCCTTCTTTCCAGAGCATACCTCCACCTCTCCAAGTTCTCTTCTAGCTGTTCCCTGCTCTCACGACAGACCACGATTTTGTCTGCAAACGTCATAGTCCATAGCGATCCCTGTCTCACCTCATCTGTTAGTCTCATCTCTCAGGCAGAATACCACCTCTGCCGAAAGAATTAGGGCATTTCTGATGGCAAAAGTGGGTCCAACCTTATACTAGCAAGGGATACCTAATAAAAGTAGGCGGTGAATGTATAATACCTGAGCGTTTCTAATCTGAGCCGAATAATAAGAAGTTGTTAAAAAATAGCATTCATAATATACTATATTGCCAAAAGTATCCGCTCACCTGCCTTAACTCACATATTTAGCTGATCGACCATGGAAACCCATTCCATGAAGCTCTCTGCGCTGTGGTCTTGAACTAATCCGAAGTCCACGTGAAGTTTAGAGGTGTGTCGTGATTGACTCTGCAGAAAGTTGGTGACCTCTTCACACTATACGCATCAGCATCCGCTGACCCCCCCCCTGCTCTGTCAGTTTACATGACCTTAACATTTCCATATTCTTACAATACAATACATTCTTTCCCATTCTGCATTCCTAGGTGCTTGATTTTATACACCTGTGGCCATGGAAGTGATCAGAACACCTGATTCCCAGCATTTGGATGGGCGAGCAAATACTTTTGGCAATACAGTGTATTATAAAAAGTATAAAACAAACATGATGCTGAATTACTATTTAAATGCTGAATGCTTTTAATGCTACGAGCGCTAACTGTTAATTACTTGAGCACGTAGAATGCGGCGCAAAATCCTCTGGATTCTTGAAGCCAGGACACAAAGGCTCTGGTTCTCTGGGAAGCCACTGTCTCCAATTCGGGGAGCTCGATCTGTTCCCAGACACACAGGTTAGACAATGACACAAAGTGTCCCTTTATGTGCATATTTTCACAATTTGGGGATTGTTGTCATTTTATTAGATAGAATGATACCAATATGTCAGCTCATTCTTCACAGATAATACCCCACACACACTCACCATGCTGGTTGGTACAGACGTGTAGTCGGGGCACCCCAGGACATCTCGTACAAACACCTGGTTACAGCACTTTCCCAACCACAGGTACATCATCTACAGGACAAACACCAAAGAGTCAGCATCAGGCACTGGGTAGTGTATAGACTAGGAGGGTGTGTGTAGTGTGGAGGTGTGTATCGAGTTGTGTAGTATTGTAGTGTATAGAGTAGAAGGGTGTGGATGTGTGTGTGTAGTGTGGAGGTGTGTACTGAGTTGTGTAGTGTATAGAGTAGAAAGGTTGAAGATGTGTATTAAGTTGTATAGTAGTGTAGTGTATAGAGAAGAAAGGTTGGAGATGTGTGTGTAGTGTGGAGGTGTGTATCGAGTTGTGTAGTAATGTAGTGTATAGAGTAGAAGGGTGTGGATGTGTGTGTAGTGTGGAGGTGTGTATTGAGTTGTGTAGTAGTGTAGTGTATAGAGTAGAAGGGTGTGGATGTGTGTGTGTGTAGTGTGTATTGAGTTGTGTGCAATAGTGTAAAATCATACTAACGCTGCCACAGTCCAGCAGGAACGCGCCCTCTCTGGTCAGTTTCTCAGCTGAGAGTTGCAGCAGTGGAGGCTGAGGAATCACCCGCTCGTTTATCTGCAGCGCCCCCTACAGAAATCACACACACACACACACACACACACACACATAATTACTACAAATAATGAATGAATGAATAAATTATTCCCGTGAGGTTTTTAAACTCGAAGATGCCCCGAGTCATGAGTTGTAGCATCAAGTGAGTGTTGCGTACCTGTTCGGTGAGGTCATCGACGCGGTACAAGTCGGGGTGGATCATGCGCATGATCTGCTTCAGTGGCTGACTCTTAAACTCACACATTGCAAACACGCGCTCGTCCAGCCGTGTACTCGTCCCTGTCCTCAGTGCTTTCTACACACACACACACACACAGAGACCATTTTGTATACTGAATCCTAATCCTGGATCACTGGATTAGGAACACCTAGCTGTTGGCAGTTCCTGTACCATTGTATCACAGGTGGACACAAGACATGTGGATAAACCATGAACTAGCGAGGTGACCAACTGGAGCTGCTGCAATAACCCAGTAGCCGTTCTCTTTAAATGCGAAATGTGTGCAATGGTGGGTGTGTGTGTGTGTCACCTGTTTGAGCAGCGCGAGTGTGTACAGAGGGAAGAGGCGCAGGCAGAACGGGGCAGTGACTCCGGATTGCTGCATGTTGGCGATATTGGAGCGATATGACTGCAGCGAGTCTACGACTGCATTCACCAGAGCGTCCCGGGCATCCGAGATGCTGCAGGACAGCGAGCGGTCTATCGCTGCGCAGACAAACACAGAGAGACAAAGAGTATCAGTGAGACATGGGACTTTCTTTCATGACGGTATGCAGGAACAAATATGCAGTCTGTCCATGTATGTACAGCATGTTTATATATATTTGTGGGGACCAACAAATATATTGGTCCACGTCCTGAGCATTTTTTTAATAGCAAAGGGGAAAAAAGTTTGACCAGAGGACCAGTTCAAGGACATTTTTCGGAAGTGAGGACGTTTACGTGGGTCTGCAGTATTTATATATTTTTAAATGATATTACATGATCAGTAGGTCACTGTTCCCCAAGGTCCTCACTTTGGAGGTAACACAGGTAATCCTTTCATCTATGTCTTAATCACAAACTTGATATGTGCTGCCACCGCTGGCGCTCAATAGGTACTACACCTCAATTATGTCACTGAGTGTTGGAAATGATGAATATGTTCCTCATTGCCTTGGGGATTTTACTTGGTCCTCACTTTAGAGCAAGTACATGCATGTGCCTGTGTGTGTGTGTGTGTGTGTGTGTATACCCATGTTGGCGAGCAGGCAAGTCATGGCTTGTATGTCGGCTCCTGCAAACACGTCGCTGAGCTGGCTCACCACAGGCACACACAGGGTGTGAACTCTGATTCGCCGTTTTCCTGTCAATCAAACACACCGGCCAATCAGAACACACTGTGAAACCACTCACTAGGTTATGCGCTGCCGATACGATAGCAATCTACAAACAAATCAGAAAGCAGAGGGCCGGAGGAAAACAAATGTCACCTTTACTGGACGTGTAGAGAAGAGCAGCCTGGAAGCACGCTAGCGATGTATCGGCTAAGCTCTCGTCTATGGACACTTGAACGGCGAAGCCCGAGTCCGGGTTCACGTTAGCCAGAGACAGCAGGTCGGTGGAGCGCACAAAGAAGTTGCCATGGAATGTGTGGATGGACATTCCTGTCGACCAATCAGAGAGCACGAACAGCATTATTAGATCAAACAAAACAGCAGTGCACTTTGATCGATGCCTTTTGTCTTATTCATTTTTTACAGTTTTTACATTCTTAAATCTGATTGGCTGCAAGTTTGAGGATGACCATGTATGGAGTCATCAGTGATGGACGAACATCGGTTTATACAAAGCGACATGGTTTCCTTTAGGATGTTATTTTCACCAAGTGGGTAAAGAGTTATTTTGTAATAACCCGCTTAATCCAGAGTTGCCCACTCGGCAACTCTGGACGCAACCCTAGAAAGGACGCCAACCCATCGTAGGGCAAACACAAATACACACATTCACACACTAATGGGCAATTTCAGAAAACACAATGTAAACCCGTGCGAACACGGGGAGAAGTAGGAAACTCCACACAGAAATTTCCAGATTCGCCCCAGCTGGAGCTCGAACCCGGGATCTTTTTGCCGTGAGGACACAGCATTATCAACTGTGCCACCGCGCCACCCACTTTAACATATTTATTGAAAATTTATATTGATACATATTACCTTTTTGACCCATATGTAGGAAATGTGGATCAGTGGAAACGTTTGAGGAGAACACTTCACATTCCAGAGTTTATGCTCAACATTTGAAGAAACGCCCCAGAAAGGAGAGGATATAAACCCCGGGAAATAAGCGGCAGAGTCTGATTATCATTTAAAGGGAGAGGGACTCGATCCTTCCGTTCTGAACAGTGAGGCTTGATCTTAGGGGGATTTTGACCAAAGCATGCCACAGACATTTCAACTGTGTAGAGTGTAAACTCATTTCCCCTCTGAAGTGTACAAACATATGTTGGACAGGAAATGGAACAGGAAATGAAGAACTAGGTTTTGTGATGAGTGTAAAGAACAGAGTGTATGAACGGCGATGAAGTAAATCTACGCACATCCAGGGTTGGGCGAATGACTTTCATCTAACGGCAGTCGTCCCGTTTTAGCAAATCAAGCCCGACATGCTGAACCGGTTGAACTGACCAGTCAGACCGGCTCGTCCTTACCGCAATACATACTGTGACTGGGAAGAATACGTCGAGTGGTTACGTATATACCTTTGGTGCATCTGATCCTCATTACAGCCTCAAAGCCAATCTTCCTTGTGAGGTAACGCTGCAGATCCTTCTGCAGCTTCACCCTCAGAGCTGGGGTGTGGACGTGGTGGAACGCCGGGTAGTAAAAAATGCTGCCAGCTGAAAACTTCGACATGCAGGCTTAAAGCAAGAAGAAGAAAAAAATGCGGTTCTTAATGGGCTACTCCATGGAACAGACTCATCATGCATATACCAATATGTGTGTGTGTGTACCTAATGAAGCCAGATCTGCATACTGAGAGCTCAGAAGGAACAGGTCAACCCCAATCTGCTGACCCGAGCAGTCCAACGCCAGCTTCTTGTAGAAATCTGTAGCAGGACCCAAGTGCTGTACGCCCTATAAAACATCACACACGGGTCACTTTTGTATAGAAAACAACAGAAATCCTTTCTCGCGAGGTGTTTGAGCGTATACCTTGGTGCTGGACCTCTGATTGGGGTCCTCTCTTGACTGCAGCATCCCCACTCCTATGGTGGGCAACTGCGTCTGGAACACGGACACGCGTCCGCCAGTGGCCGTCATGAGTTTGTACGCCGCTTGTAGCGCCGGGCCCAGGGCGCTGTCGGTCTCCTGGGTGTGTTTGAATATCTTGGGAAGTGCGTTCAACAGGTCCTTAATCATCTGCACGGAGACACAGAGGAAACCCGCAGAAAGCTTAGAAACACGACGATGCGCATTCAAAATATAACAGGGCTGCGGTGATCTATCGATTCTGCGTCGCCGGTGCAGCTTGCACAGGCACAATAGTCAAAGCGTGGAGCATGCAAATTAGTTTAAAACCAAGACGTAGAGCGTCCCAGGTCAGATTAATAACAGGTCAATAAATTAATACCACAACATTTTACTGCTTGACACTAAAGTCAAATTCGCACTGGACATTACTGGACACTACCTACCAGCGGAACACCATTACTGCCCAATTTCATTTGTAGTACTCGATCCCGGATACACAAACTCAGTCCCAAATGAAACGCCATAACAGTAACTTAAAAACATCTGTCTTTGGGTGTCTTTCCCCTTATGCTCAGAACACACATGACATCATCCACTTTATCATAACCCATAGGGGGTTTAAAGGAATTCTAGTGCGAGCTTGCTGCACATCATGATTGTAGCCCGCAAAGATAACCGAGTGTACATTTCCGTTAGCTACGAACGAGCACAATTCTCCCACACATGCCCGGCGTTTAGCGGCTGTCCGGTCCAGCTCGGTCAAATCTCTAGGTGATATGTAGAGAATAAATATAAATATAATAGAGGAATATAGAGATTATAATATAAAAAACATTCTCCTTCGTTTACGGCTGAACTCTTTATTTATTAACACATGACACTGGATCATTGACTTCATGTAGAAACTGTAGAAAGTTCCGGTAAGTTTTCAAAAATTTATATCGCAATACGCAATATATCACATTTAAACATCAAAATACATCATCACACAGCCCTAATTCATACAAGCCACTTACACACACACACAGGTGGATTACTCCCATACACACACACACACGTTAATATTACTGTACTTGTGAGGACCGTCCATAGACTTTATTATAAATGTAGCTCATTAATGCTAGCTCTTACACAAACCTCAAACTTAACCCCAGCAATGAAAAATATTTTTTTCTCTCTTTAATTTCTCTTTAGTTTTTTTTTTCCCCCCAAAATGTCCTCAACACAAAATGTCCTCACAATGCTGGTGTATGTCAAAGATCGTTCCTCACAACTATATAAAAACATGCATACACATACACACATGTTGGTATTACTATACTTGTGAGGACCGTCTATAGACCTCATTATAAATGTAGCTCATTAATGCTAGCTCTTATCCTAAGCCCAAACTTTTTACTTTTTTTTTTTAATTGTTAAAAACTAAAAATAAAATTAATATTTTCCTCAGGAGGTCCAGCCAAAATGTCCTCACAATGCTGGTGTATGTCAAGGATCGGTCCTCACAACTATTTAAAAACATGCAAACACACACACGTTTTACATGTATTACTGTACTTGTGAGGACCGTCCATAGACTTTATTATAAATGTAGCTCATTAATGCTAGTTCTTACACAAACCCCAAACTTAACCCCAGCAATGAAAAATTAACTCTTTGCTCTTTAATTTCTCTAGTTTTTTTTCAAAATGTCCTCACAGTGCTGGTGTATGTCAAGGATCGGCCCTCACAACTATATATAAAACATGCAAACACACAGGAACACACACACACACGTTGGTATTACTATACTTGTGAGGACTATATATAAAACATGCAAACACACACAGGAACACACACACGTTGGTATTTTTTACTCTTTAATTTCTCTTCTTTTTTTTTTATTGTTAAAAACTAAAAATAAAATAAATATTTTCCTCAGGAGTTCCAGCCAAAATGTCCTCACAATGCTGGTGTATGTCGAGGATCGGTCCTCACAACTATATAAAAACATGCATACACACATTGGTATTACTATACTAGTGAGGACCGTCCATAGACTTTATTATAAATGTAGCTCATTAATGCTAGCTCTTGCCCAAACCCCAAACTTAACCCCAGCAATGAAAAATATTTTTTTTTATCTTTAACGTTTTTTTAAAAACTAAAAATAAACATTTTCATTATGAGGTCCAGATAAAATTTCCTCCCAACGGTGGTGAATTGTCTAGAACACACACACACACACACACACAGAGATAGAGGGGAAAGAAGAAACATGTACCTCCTGGCTCTCTTTCAGATTCACCAGCAGGTTGTCAGGAGTCGGCGTGAAGACGTCTGTACAAACAGTTTTGGAAAAATTATCATCAGGATGTCCAACACAAAGATGCAGAGACTGTGTTATGTGTGTACATGCTGCCAATGTCCTAACTCATCTGGTACACCATCTGGTACTCTATATAAAAGGACGTTTCTGGATACACTCGTGTTTTAGACACTGAACGATGTAGCAGAAGGTGAGGAACTACCAGGAATTTACACACCGGGATGGAGGTCAACATCTGACTGAAATACTTTAATGACCGCACTTAAGGTAAATTATTGGGCACTTTACCGCTCAGTTTAGAAAGTTTTTGAAGTGAATGGTGAGATTTTTTACAGTATAATAGCTCTAATAGTTACTGATGTGTGTGTGTGTGTGTGTGTGAAGTCCAGCATTTACTTAGCGATAGGAATCAAAAACAATAGACAAACCATGGATATCTGACACGACTAGCATCTGTGGCTGCGAGAGCCCTTCCTGCAGGTTGTAAAAGTGAATCGTGCTGTCGAATGTCAGGAACCCGATGCGGGTACGGGCATCACCGGGCAGCCTGAGAGAGAGAGAGAATAAAAAATATTATTTCACATCGATCAAACCCATTTCTCCTATTTCTCTTAGAATCCATGAACGTGAAATAGCGTCTCACTTCTCCAGATTGTCCAGCAGGGACTGACACAGCACATTCAGGTAGCCCGTCTCCACGGCATTATGGGATACGTCCAATACAAACAGATACACGGCGGGTTGAGGAGGTCGCAGCTGAGACATAAAGGAAAGAGAGAGAAAAAGAGTTATGAGTGGGGAGTTCCAACCATGATGGCATGGATAAACGGGCAAAAAAAAAAATTTATGCCACACACACACACACACACACACACACACGTCAGGATTATACCTGAATACCAGATATACAATTAATGGGCATTAAAGTCGTAGACACTATATTATTTTCTTCCACAAGCAAGGACCCGGGAAATTTCTGCCTGGAGTTTGCATGTTCTCCCTGTGTTCATGGGTTCACTCTGGGTATTCGAGTTTCCTCCCACATCCCAATTTATTTATTTATTGTTTAAGATCATCCTCAGCACCAGTGTCTATTCTAATGACAGGAACACAAGTCTCATATCATACACAAAGTCACATATCAATACACAAGTCAATGACAATTTAGCATTTCCAAATTAACCTAGCGCACATGTCTTTGGACTATGGGAGGAAACCGGAGCATCCGGAAAAAACCCACGCAAACACGGGGAGAACATGCAAACTCCACACAGAAATTCCTAAGTTTCCCCATCTGGGGTTCAAACCTGGGTCCTCTTGCTGTCAGGCCACAGTACTATCCACCCACCTCCCACATGCTTGCTAGGTGAAATGGACATGCTAGATTGTCAATGACCTGTATATAGATATGACCCGTGTATAGACAGCATGGCCATCGAAGACATTTTGTGTCAATACCCTCCAGAACAAAGCAACACCTGATACACCGAAAAACATAACTGCACATCCAGCATCTTCGCCCGTGCAAGCATGCGACTGACCCACACATACACGGACGAGCACGCACCATGTAGTCTGAAGAGGCGATGAACTCGACAGTGGCGTTCTGCACTTCTGGCCTCTTGTGTGGTTCTCCATAGGAACGAGTGACCGGGTTATACATGAACTCATCCGGAACTGAGGGAGAAAGACAACAAGTGCACAAACTCAGTCACACCTGTAGCAGTAATGTTTGGAACCGTCAGCTCCTAACACTTGGCATACACATACCATCATTAACACGGTAGCACAGGTTGCACTTCCACCGGCGCTGGTCCAGAAACGACACGAATGGGTTGATGTACGTCCGGCACGTGCGGCAGCGGACGATAGTGTTGGACGTGATGACCGGCAACTGCTGAATTGAGAAAATTCATAAAAAAAGAGGATTGGAAAACAGAGCCAACACACTGTATACAGGCAGAGTGGCATCACTGGCAGAGTTCAGGAATGAAAATATGAATGGCACTCCAACATTGTTGTGAAGTGAAATCTAGTGATTGGTGATCACATGTTCAAAGGAAAAATAAATAGAAACAAGATGAAGGTTACAAACCGTTATTCATAAGACACATATTTATGCCACGCAAAGCCACGCCCAATTATAAAACTCCCCAGGAAAAGCCACATCAACCGACACCAATCAAAACCTTTTACCTCTACAACATCACTTACCACTCCCCTACCACCTTCACCCGAAGCCCAAGCCCCGACTACTGGAAAATCCACTTGTATCTACACCAAGCAAACACTGTCCTCAGCACCATCCAAACACAGCTGTCACCATTACATATAGGGACCAAGCAATACCGATGTACTTGCTTACCTGAGTATTTGTTGGTACCGAGTACCAGTTCCCCGAATGACAACACGTCAGCTCCAAAAATCATTGCGTTTCAAGCAGCATTAGCAAAGTCTGTGAACTCGCTGCTGTCTACTCTTCGTACGTTTTATTACATAATTATATAAACTTTGTATAAATCATCTGAAGAATGAAGTCTGTCTCGAAGTTTAATCACCATCACCTTATTGGAAAACATTTCCACAGCTGACATTGCCGATTATTCAGAATAATGGTCAAAATCGAGTCCAAGGCATGTTTGGAAATATGGTAAATATTATTAAGGTGATTGACTCAGCCGTGTCCCCCTTTCCCTCTTCTAAATGCTTATTGTTCCCACTTAAACCACATTTGACACATTCAAACGTGTCAAACAGTTCAGAAAAACAGTACAGTCTCTTTAGAAAGGGCTTATTGTACCGTCAGGTCTCTGAAAGGGTGCAGCAGGAGTCCAAGTGGCAGGCGAGCTTTATTCAGCATGGCTTGTGTCTGAGGAATGCTGGTCAGAGTGCAGCGAAATGTACTGAAAGAATCAAAACCATGGACAGGAACGTTACGGTTAGCAAAGCTGGCGTTAAATTACGTAGGACATATTAATAGTCTCTAATTATCCCATTGTACCAAATTTCATGGAGTGCCCAAATATTAGTGCAGGTAGACTTACTCTGGGCTGCAGTTGACCTTGCGCAAGTCGCTGCTGAGCTTGGGCTCTGGTGGGACGGGGTGTTTTGCAGGGAGCATCGTTCTCTCCTGAAGCAGGTTTACAGGGCGCAGGGCCTCCACCTCCAACTCGGAAACACCACTGAGTCCACCCAGTGCTGTAGACAGCTGGTTTAGACTGGGGAACGGCTGCATAAGCGCACACACACACACACACACATGATTGTACATTAAACTATTCTAAACAAACATTAATGTAGCAACTTGTCAACACTATGGTTGCATACAATCACCTGTGCATATGGCTGATATCCAGGTTGATTATATGCTCCCTGTGGAGGAATGGGCTCAGGTCGGGGGGCAAGGCCTTGCTGGTAACCAGGTGGCATGGTTGGATAATTGTAGCCAAAAGGAGGAGCTTGTTTAGCAGGTTCAGTAGAAGGAGCAGGAGGAGGAACAACAGGTGAGACTAGTAAAAAACAAAGTGAATTAAACTTAATACAAACAGAGCCGGATATTTTCGGGGAGGAACATTTCAACATATGGGCTATTTTCTACTCTTTCCACTGACTTTGCACGGGACACCACTTATAGTCTTCCTTAGGAAACTTGCTTCCAACTTCCCGAGGATGCTTTCCAAAAGTTGCAGCCCGTGTCCTAGATACGTCCTTGTGTGGAGGCTCTTAAAGCACTGACTCCAGCAGCAGTCAACCCCCTAAATTTTTCATGTCCTTTTCTTGACGATCTGTTACCCCCAAGGCTGGGGTAATCCCGGTTGCTTGTACATCTTTTTCTACCACACTTTTCTCCTTCCACTCAACTTTACATTAATTTGCTTAGATACAACACTCTGTTCTTAAAGCATTGTCTTGCCCATGATTGTGTATCCTACTGAACCAGACTAAAGGACCATTTTAAACACTTAGGAAGCATTTGCAGGTGTTTTGTGTGAAATATTCAACTGCTTACTAAGAGCAAGTTGCTATTAATGTCCAGACACAATCAGTTGTGATCAGTTACTCTTGGCAGTCAGTCAGGTGTTAAGATACAGCCAATGAGAATGCAATATCAATCTTTAATCAGTTAGAGATTTAAAATATTACACCGTCCATTAGCTGGTCATGGTCAAGCCATTTAGTCTAAATTCTACAGTGACCTGATGACTATGCATGTTTGTCTAATTCATTAGTGACATCGCGCTCCCCCATCAACTTCCTCAATCTGATTCCTGTTGACTTCCTTAAAATGCCCCTCACTTCCACAATATGGCTTGTAATGACGTCCGCTATGATACGACAAGAGTTACAAGAGACGAGATGTACCTGGGTAATTTCCTCCCTCCATGGACTCGTAGCAGTTGGGGACCGGAGATGCGCTCCCTGTGGTGGTGGAGGAGCTGTCGGCACCTAAGGGAGAACACACACACACATACATTGCAGGCAATATGAGACACATCTCAACAACCAAATCGTATACACCTCGAATCAAAACATTCAAGGGATGAGATACATATGCATCCATTTTAAGAACAGCGGGTAGTGCTGCCACCTTACAACAAGAAAGTCCTGGGTGCAAATAACAGGGTGGAACATTTTGGGTTCATTCAGTTCCAGATACATTGTCTCCCGATGTCTGTGTGGGTTTCCTCCAGGTAATCTAGAATTCCTCATACATTCCAAAGACATGTGCCTTACTGGTGTCTCGTAAAAGGCCCCTTAGTGCACCCTGTCTAGTGTTGTTCTCATCACATGACCCTGACATAGGATTAGGTGTGCATTGAAATAAGTGACAACACTGCCCCCTATATTCGGGTGCACGGGGAGAAATGGAGGGCTGGATCACTTGCTCGACAGCACTTCAGTCGGGATTTGCCTGGAGTGTTGATTGAACCGACGGCCTTTTGGTTTCGGAAATTGCCTCCTAAAGGCTAAAGAACGTGGTGCAAGAATAAACCCCATGCAGGGACGAGAATATCAGGCAACTGAAAAATGAATCCCAGGACCTTCTTGGTGTAAGACAACTGGACTACACAGATTGCAAGGTAACATATTTGTGTTTTCATTAAAAGAAATGAACGTGTCAACGTGTCCCTGTCTCACAGATACAACACACACACACGGCTAAGAATCTTGTCTAGCAGAGTGATAATAAGACACAGGTTAGTACACGCCCCTTGCCTCCCATGAGCAACACTCTCTCACACACACACACACACACACAGATTTAGGGATGCTCATTAACAAGAGCTAACCTCTTGACATACGGGTGACGAAAAGCCTCCAGGAGTGAAGGCACAGTTTGCTGCGTGATGCAAACATTTTTAAAAACTTGCTCGGCTGTGATTGGACCACAGCGTCTCAGTTCCGCTCCAGTCTACCCTTTTATTCCTTAACTACAATCCATCCTTAGCACCGGAGTGAACTGACTTAGACAAGCGATGGCCGTAAAAGACAGTATTTTTCTTCCAGCCTAGGAAATTGTCCTGCCATTCAAAGTCGTCTTATCTTTGTGAGGACATTTTGTCCTTCATGGCCCTCGCACAGGTCTAAACAAATATTCACACAGTCCTGATGATCACGAGCCTGCTATTATGAATAATGGATCGCAAAACATAGACCCCAAGGACTTGTGTGTGTGTGTGTGTGTGAGCATGTACAAGTGTGTGTTTAATTCCTCTGTGTTAAACCTATGCTTTAAAAATAACAAACCATACCAGTAATGCATCTCTAACACAATATAGTGTCCACTTGATTAGGAACATCTGGCTTATCACGTGCTGGTCCACCTTTTTGAATAATTACAGCAAACAAACCACATCTGGGAACGTCCCGAGCTGGGCGAGCATCTTCCATCTTCCTCAAGCGACTCCACTAGTCACGGGTCAACCACACGCTCAAGTCTCTCCGTGACCTTTGGCTGGATGGTTGTTGATGGTTCCTCGACTCTTGGTACACCCGCGATACTGTGTTATGGGAACAACCCGTACGTGCAGCTGCTGCTGAAATACTGGCAGCACACCTCCTGGCCCAAACTACATATGCGTCAAGGGGATAAATTTGCTCTGGTTACCCGTAGCTGCCATATGTTGCCTTCTGCTGTGGACAGAGGAACACCGTCTACGAGAGCTGATCAGATATATAATCAAATTGCAAAATAGCAGACATTCAAAAAAAAAAAAAAAAAAGAAGGGTTAAATATATTCCGAGTTAGGATGAGAACTTGTTTCGAATCCGGAATGTCTCTGTTTTCCGTCACGCGGACATGCACCAGAGCAACACACACACACACATTTACTAACTGAAGAATACAACGTGTTCCATGTTTATTAGTCTTTCTGGGTCGGGTACTTGGTTTGAACCTTCCTTGTGTAAACCGAGCTGCATTTCAATGTTTTGATAACAGCATCAGCCAAATGAGATCAATGTAAATGATGCGATGCCACGCAATCATGCCATCGTGGGGCAAAGGAACATTTCTAACACTGTGGAACCCGGTTATGGTCCTCTGCTATTATTCACTACACTCAACAGCCAACTGCCCTAATTCTTTTTGGTACTTTCAACAGAGAGGGCATTCTGCATTGCTTGGGTGCAACGAGTATTAATGTGATTTACTGTTGCCTTTCTATCGTATCGAACCAGTTTGCCCGTTCTCCTCTAACCTCTCACATCAACAAGGCATTTTTGTCCACACAACTGTGACTCGCTGGGTATTTTCACTTTTTTGGACCAGTCTCTGCAAACCCTAGTGATGGTTTTGTATAAAAATCCTATTAGATCAGCACCGTCTGGAACCAACAACCATGCCACCATGATTAGATATATGTGTCAACAAGCATACCTAATAAAGTGGCCAGTGAGTGTAGTTCTTAATAAAAAGTAATATGGCTTAAAGTATCAGGTTTATAGAGTCTAATATTTACAGAAAGGGCAAATATTTCCTTTATACCCCGAAAAATCACTGAAATATGAACATCTGGCTGGTGTAGCAAGAGTGGAGGACCCATCAACAAACATCCAGGAGAAAGTCAGACAGCAGCTGGCCACGTGTGTTTGATGTCAGCGGCTGCTGCTGCTGCTGCCGGCTTGCACATGGAGTGCGTTCGTCAGTGTCTGGAATCTGTTCACCCACATGTGTGTGATTGAGTCCATCGTCAATCCAAGATTAGCCAGGTGTTCCTAATCCAGTGAACATTTAGCGTAATAGGTTTTCTTCAACCTGAGCGTCTGAAAGACACCCAATGTACATGAGATCAAAGAATTTGTGCGAGCTCGTTTATAGGGACCGTGATCGGACGGCAGGATTGGGGGGGGAAAAGAGGAGTAAGTGGGATGAACTGAACGGAAAAGTGGCGGGATGACATGGGCTGGAGGAGGAAGAAAATCGAACGCCGACCTGCTTCCTCATCCTCCTCATCCTCGTCCTCGTGGTCCGAACTGGATGAGGAGTGGTCACCTGGCAACCCTGTGGAGGAACTAGCCGCTCTATCATATCCACCAATCAGCATCCCTGAAATACAGCACAGCCAATCATCAGAGAGACAGTGTGAGGAGAACAAGCGAGAGAGAGGGAGACTCAGAAGACAACAAAAGAGAAAAAAATTAAGACAGAACGATTAAGACAGACAAAGCGTGGACAGAGGATAGAGCAAGAACAATGACCTAAAAAAAAGAAACAAATCAAAAGGCTTAGGACGAGAAAGAAAGGACAACGAAAACCCATGAGAGAGAGAGAGAGAGAGAGACATACAACCTTTTCACACAAACTCTGGGATATGGGTTCAAGAGATTTTCAGAGTTGCCCCTTTACACACGTGAGGATCATCCCGGAGATGTTTAGTGTGGGGTTCTACAGACTCTACAGATGAAATTTTCCGGGTGACTATGCAAGGGGCGGCGCCGGGACGTGCACTGTGGAAGTAGGATAGTTTTGTTCTGGTTACCGTGACGATGGGGGCCGAGGTTACAGACTCAACCATGATGATGAACTTGATGAATATTTACCAGGGTGCTAGGAGGGTAATATCCGGGACGAATATTGCGGGTCAATTCCAGGAACATTTCAGGATTACCGTGCATGTTCCGAAAACTCACTCACTCAGGGCGAGTTCCTTTCACACATACAGGAGCTGGTCACAAAATTAGAATCAATTCTATAAATAAAATCAATAAAATTCCGTATATTACACACATTCATTTATTATTATTATTTCTTTTAATTTGATCATTATAACTGACATTTAATCAAATTATTAGAAATAAACACTTAACATATATCAGTGTGTGTGTAATGAATGGGTGTGATATACAAGATTCACTTTTTGAACAGAATTATGGAAATCAATCAACTTTTTCCATGATATTCTAATTTTATGACCAGCTCCTGTATGAGATCATCCCGGAGATGTTCCTTATAGGGCACACTACAGAGGAAAGGTTCCACATGCCAAGGGGCGGACCTTGTGCGCTGTCTGCATTATGCACATGGCATGAAACAGAAGGTACGTTGTAGAAGTAGGAGATGTTTGGGAAAATCACCGTGGGCGTGTTGATGATGTCTATTTCTATCTCTTATTACAGTGGAACACTGTCGCCAAGCCGATACACTGAGCGATTAGCGGTTCGATCCTCGCTCTAGGCAAGTCATAGCTGAAGTGCCATTGAGCAAGGCCCCCCCCAAACCCCTAACTGCTTCCTGTGTACTTCAATGGGCGCAGCACATTGCTCCATGTGTTTACCCCTGTATGGGTTAAATGCAGAGAATTCTTTTCATACGGGGATCAATAAAATTAATCAAATATACATATATATACATCAGTGCCTGGTAAATTTGTAGGAAATATTGCCACCCCTTGCCTTTGAATAGGAACTTTCGTCTGTAGTGTGAACGCGGCTGCGCGGAACACCGGGGAAACAATCCAGGAAACAGTACTGTGGAACCTTCCAGAGAGGGTGTGCCAAGGGGGAGAGAGCGAGCGAGCAAGAGTAGGAGTAAGAGAGAGAAAGATAGAGAGATCAACACAAGTAAAGAATAGAGAAAGTGAAGAAGAGGGAGAGAGAGAGATCAACACAAGTGAAGAATAGAGAGAGAGAGAGATCAACACAAGTGAAGAAGAGAGAGAGAGAGAGAGAGAGGGAGAGAGACTGCAAGCACGTGTGACCAACACCGAAGCACAGAAAAGAGCAGGACAGGAACAATAGAGAACAAAGATGGGCAGTGAAACACTAATTGAAGATGGAGATGGGATTTTATAAATGTGTGCACACACCCACACCCACCGCCAAGTTCTTAATCCCACCCCTGGTGCTGTTTCAGCCTCTAATCACCCCCCCCCCCCAACTTATAGACGTGTACCTATAAAAAACATCTTTATAACAATAACAACTACACAATACTATTAACACTGCATGTATACAAGGAACAATCAATGGATTAGGAACACCGGTGCACCTTCTTTAATTAACTACAGCACTCAGACCCGAGGGAAAAAAGTCTGGCCCATGCCATCTGCTTCAGCGCTGCTAGTTTGCCCTGCTCTTTCGACTGCATTATTGGAATTCCAAAAGAACGGATCTTTCACACCGTCACCGTCTCTAATGCTTCAGTTATCCGATCGGCCGCGTATTGATCGAGCTCACCCATCACTGGCCCCAAAGCCCAGATCGGGTCAACCTTCCTGTTCGATTATTGCTCGACTTCATTATTATAAAGACTGTGTCAATATTCTCAAACCGGCCAGGCTTTAACCCCAATGTCCCACTCAGGCATGACACACGTCCGTCTTACGTCTCTGTGTAACTGCTAATGGTGACCAGCGTATTTTTGACCGTCGGAATTAAGCAGAACAGTTCGTGAGGGGTTTGCTCGCCTGCTGATTGTGAAACCGGTTTGGACCCGATGTGGTTATACTTCTATATTGTATCTCTGTGTGTGAGCTTTGTAAAACATTTGTTTATAGTTAATATAAAGGGTGTGTGTGTGTTGGCTGTTCAGTGGGATGGGTTTTATGAGTGTGTGCTTTCTACATTCTATTTCATTATCATCTCTTGTCCCAAGCTACTCTTTTCCAGTTACAGAGGTGCAGGATTATGGCACGTTTGAAGCGTTCGAAAGCTGACCCGAAAGAAACATTTGACCACATTCTGACCACTATAGACTGCGGGCATCCAACATGAGTGGACTTACAACTACGGATCCTCAGTCAGTGAATCACTTATTTCATGACTTTTACAAGTAATTCTATTCTTCCGAGTTGATTAATGGTGATGCTACATTTTTTACTGTTTATCATTCCGTAACGTAGATTCTGTGCAGGTCTCTGATCTCGACTCACCCATCCATCTACAGGGGCTAGACAATGAAACTGAAACACCTGTCATTTTAGTGTGGGAGTGTAGTTACATGGCTAAATTGGACAAACCTGGTGTCTAATCTTCATTAATTGCACATTGCACCAGTAAGAGCAGAGTGTGAAGGT
>JAOUQV010000020.1:5143498-5162518 GCA_028565295.1 Aspidoras spilotus | reverse complement strand
TTAGTTTAGTATAGTTTGGTTTCGTTTAGTATAGTTTGGTTTGGTTTAGTATAGTTTGGTTTAGTTTAGTATAGTTTAGTTTAGTATAGTTTGGTTTAGTATACTTTGGTTTGGTTTAGTATAGTTTGGTTTGGTTTAGTATAGTTTGGTTTAGTTTAGTATAGTTTAGTATAGTTTGGTTTGGTTTAGTATAGTTTGGTTTAGTTTAGTATAGTTTAGTATAGTTTGGTTTAGTTTAGTATAGTTTGGTTCCGTTTGGTTCGGTTCCGTTTGGTTTGGTTTGTAAGGTCCATGGTGAAGCTTTACAGCTGTATGGTATATGGGTCAAAAATGGTTTAAATCTTTAGTGAAATGAATGTTTATAAACCAGTGATATGATCTGAGTGCAGTTATTGAGTACAAAATACAATTACTGACAATTTTATTGGTTTATTGTTATTTCCTAATTGTCAGAAATCCATTTTATCCCCGTTTTATTCCTCCCTTAATTGTTTCCCAGAATGCATGAGGTGAAAGTGATCACTTTGCCACTATGCTTACACTTAGCCAATGTGTTCTCCGCATTAAACCCATCCATGAAGTAAAACACACACATTATACATATTTCATACTTTACACGCACTGGCGAGGTGACAACACGTGCCCGGAGCGGTGAGCAAGGGCACTTCAGTGATATGGCAGTACTGGAAATTGAACCAGGGACCTTCCAGTCGCAAGGATGGTTCTTTAACCAAAAGCCTATTAGCTGAGATAAATAAAATATATATTATTTCGTTTAAAATTATTATTATTATTATTATTGGTTCATGTATAAGACAATAATGAAAACATGAAAGCGCGTGAGCCCTTTGATAATGCTCTGTGTTTAATGTTCTGCAGATACTGAAGGGAAAGTTAAAAACGCCGCTTGGGCGCCGCCATTTCCATCTGAATGGCGAATACATTAACTTTGTGGTGACCCCCCCTCCTCCTCCCCTCCTTTCTTTACCCCCCCTCCCCTCAGGTTTATTCTTTCTCTCCTTGTCTGGATCCGGAAGTGGCGCATCCGCCGATCTCCCCGCGCGCGCGGCCCAGAAAAGAGACAAGAGAGGGGGGGTGTGGAGGAGGGGCGTCCTGTTTAAACACGCAAGCACGCAGGCAATTTTTTTTAAGGGCGCGCTTCTAGATTTTAACCGCGGACGCCTGACATTTGTACATGCATCCCATAATATTCACTCTTAGTTCAGTTTCCAAGGTTACAACATTTTCAGCACAGCGGTTATAACGGCAATTAAAAACATCGTATTCGTTACGTTATTTAACCGCGGAACGAGCAGCGTGAATTCACGTTATCTGCAAATAAATATAAAACAACAATAAACAAAATAAAAAACAGTTCTAACCGAGTAAAAATACATTTATTCAAAATATATAACACACAATATTTAATTAAAATGTAATTACAATTATTAGCTAATTACATATTTGTTATTAAAGATTGTATTCGTTCACAACTCTGCAACTAATAATAATTAATATAATCAAATAAATACGTGAATAAATAAATAAATGAGTTAATAAATAAATAAATGAGTTAATAAATAAATAAATAAGTGAATAAATAAATAAATAAGTGAATAAACAAATGAGTTAATAATTAAATAAATGAATGAGTGAATAAGTGAGTAAATAAATAAATAAGTAAATAAATAAATTAATAAGTGATTAAATAAATAAATAAGTTAATACATAAATAAGTTAATAAATAAATGAGTGAATAAATAAATAAATGAGTAAGTGAATAAATAAATGAATAAGTGAATGAATAATTAAATAAATGAATAAGTGAATAAATAAATGAATAAGTGAATGAATAAATAAATAAATAAATGAGTGAACAAATAAATGAATAAGTGAATAAATAAATGAATAAGTGAATAAATAAATGAATAAGTGAATGAATAATTAAATAAATTAATAAGTGAATAAATAAATGAATAAGTGAATGAATAAATAAATAAATGAGTGAACAAATAAATAAATGAATAAGTGAATAAATAAATGAATAAGTGAATGAATGAATAAATAAATAAATGAGTGAATAAATAAATAAATGAGTGAATAAATAAATAAATGATATAAGGCTGAAATGCTGTACCAAATGTATACATCCCATAATATTTTCTCAAATGTATATTTCCAAGGTTATAACATTTCCTCACTGTGGATAAAACAAATAAATAAATAGATAAATGATTATATATAAAAAAATAAATAACAGAAATATAAATATTCTGCAAATAAGTAAATAAATAAATATTATTATTTATATGCCATAAAACATTTGAGGTTTGCAGCATTTTACCTCAGTTAAGTAAATTATTAAAAACCTTTTTTTAAGTAAATAATAATCTATAGTGCATAAAAACAGTAAATTACTTCACATCTCTGCAACTTAATGGCAAATAATAGCTGAATTAATAAATAATAATAATTAATAAATATATAAATAACAAATAAATGCTTCTGCTCACTGATACAACAAGGTGTAAAGTTTATAAAGTTACTATTTTTGCACTATTGATTAAATAACTATCTCTAAACGGGAAAAAAAGCATTTAGCTGGAAGAAAATATTTCTACTATCTATAGTAATATATTTAAGATTCATTCGACTCTTAATTTTAAATTACCTTACAGTTAGGTTTCTTTTATAGCCACAGTAAACTCTAGTCATTCATACGTGGTGGATGTTTGTTCTTCTACCTAGAGAAATATAGGTTTATTCTTCTTTTAACTACTGTTTATTACATTTGCATGAATTTGCTTGACTAATCAGTATTTTATTATTACTTCACTGAAATTCTTGGGGGGAAAACAATCAGTTTTTCCTGTTTTTTTCTATCCACATTCCTGGTGCATTAAAGCTGCTTACAGCCGACTGTAATCGACACAAATAAATGGCTGTTAAACAACAAAACCAACAAAAAAAAATCCAGTTCCTCAACGTGTCTGTACCGGTGATGAACCAAGAGCCATTGAGAGAACAATAATAATCATCACAGGGGTCAATCAACTCATCTCCCATTCAGCCAGAGCGGAAACGACTTGGACTTTATTGCGCCTTTAAAACCAGATCTACCTTAATCGACGAGCTTTTAAGGTCGTATGTGCCTCCTATGTCCTCCGTGAAGATTTTTAAAGTGTCCCAAAGCTAAAATATAATTTTAGTATGATTATTATTGTTGTTTTTAATAAATGTGTTGTTTTTGGTTTTGTTTAGAAGTATAAATAATAGTGGAAGTATTATCAATGTGTATTCTCTACAATTAGTAGTCGAGGGGTTAAAATGGACGTTCCACCTTAAACCCTTTGCACTACATTCTCTGTTGTTCGCACTCTCTCCGTCTCTCTCTCTCTCTCTCTTGCGCGCCCTGCCCCTCCCAATCTGTCCAATGAATGAAGAGCGGATGCGGCGTGTCCGCTCTGATTGGCCAATCGGATCTCTCCACTGGTTCTGTGGGGCCCCAACGGTAAAGCTCTCATTCATCTCGGCGAGCTTCTGACGACAGAGAGAAAGAGCACGAGCGAGAGGCGCAGACTTGATTCGCTTTTCCAACGGCTTTTTTTGTGTAGCCCTGCGCGGAGGGACAAACAACTAGCAACAACTTGTTATTTCCAGGCAAAAAAATACCGAGTGGGACTTGTATTGTTTTCATACCCGGATATTACTCGCGAGGTTTAAACAGCACGGTGGGTTGTTGTGAGAGGAGGAATTTTGTTTTAAATGCTTTAACCCGACTGGTTTCCTCGTTCCTGGGACAAAACGGGGCGCTCTTTTCCCTTCAGCACGGCGTTACTGGGTGCGCAGCGTCGCGCGTGGATTTTAACATTTTAGACCATACGGAATAGCCAGAGTGGTTCTGCAATATCTGTATGGATATTAATTACCAGATTGACGAGCCATAAACGGTTCTTTGGGGCCGATTTTGGAAGCGCAACATCGGCTGATGGAGTTAACGTTATGGAGGATCGCGAATAGGTGCGTATCGTGAAAAACTTTGCAACCTTCTATTTTTAACGCGTGTTTAACTGTAAGCGCGTGCAACTTTCTCTTGTTTAATTGTAATATTTTCTATTAGATAGTTTAGTGGTAATGGTATTAAAGTGCCCCGCTTCGTGCACAACGCGTCTGCGGGGGCTGTAACGCGTCAAACGTGCGCAGTTCTAGTGAAAATGTAAGCCGTGTTTATTTAGCGCTCTTATTTCCTTTGCAAAGTAGAAGCTCGTGAATGCGTGTGTGTGCGCGCGAGTGTAAAGCCACTCCGCTCCCAAACAACCCCTCCCCCAGCGGACTATCTTTCATTCATAAGTTTTTACCCCCCTCCGCCACTTCCACCCCTTTTTACCCCCTGCTTAAATCCGTTTTACCCTCTTCCTACACTTCCCCCATTTCCGTCCGTTTTATCACCCTTACACTAATTACCCCCCACGTACAATCTTCTTTACCTCTCTTCCACCGCTTTATAACTTTATAATCAACTGTCCCCTTTCTTTACCTCCATCTCAATTTACCCCGAGGTCATTTTTTATATACGTGTCTGGATCATAACCATTATTTCCCACGTTATTCCCCAGTAGGTTCCATTTTTTACACCTTCACAGCATTTATTTAGCCCCCAAGTACATTCCACGTGTTTATACGACTTCCAGTTCAGGCTTTAAGACCCTTTGGCTTTTTTTTACCCCATCTCCCCACTAATATTTGTCCTTTCCCTCTATCTCTCTCTCTAATCTCGCAAAACCCAGCAGGAGAATCACTGATACCAAAAGAGAAGGTTTATAAATGACCTATTAGCCATGGTCAGCCATGTCTGCCCCCACAAGCAAGTAAAGTAAACCAGGAAGGGAAATATACAGGACGTGTAAATGAATCATGGACAACAGTATTTCATATTTCCACGGTGTGTTATATGCAGAATCTTGCTTGCGAAGCGTGGCTGATGGTGGCTGTGTCCACGTACTGGGCTGTAAACTTTTCTCCACGCTGGTGCTGATCTGCATGTCAATGTCGACAAGCCATACACATGCAGATCGGGGACAGGGAGGGTTATTGAGCTCTGTCCAACAGCTTGTTAATAGTCAACCCAGTCCGCGGCCCCAAAGAGACCGAGTGTGTCGGATCGGATGTTTCAGCATAGTTTAAGCAAACCTTTAAAAGCAGCAGCAGCAGAGTTAGTGAATGTGTAATGGTTTCCTCTTTCTTTCTATTAAACATTATCTTTACAAGACTCAAACCAATTCACGGGTTTGTGTATTTGAATACAGCTTGACTGGAGCCCTCATCTGCCTCTCTTACCATCCCTCACTTGTTTTTTTATAGCCATTGTTGTAAAAGGTTACTTCCTCTCAACTCAGACCCATAAAAAGCTCCATTTAGGAGTGGGCAGTACAGTCAAATGATATGATTATCATGGCAAATTATATATTGCTGTTATTCTAAGATAATTGCAGTAACTCACAGTGATGTGCTGCATGCAGATGGTTATTGTAACATACAGCTTATTAGAGGCAGCTTGTGTTTTTCCACAACGGGGAAGCAATTGTTTAGACTAGACCTTTATTATACCTTTTTCCATATTAGCCACTTTAATCAGTTCTTTATGTCTATATTTTAACCGATGGCCGCTCTCAAGGGCAGTATTATTTGCAGTATATTAGGATAAAAGATTTGTTAGTAGGTACACTGACTTCTGGTGCCAAACCAGGAACCTACAAATACATCCAGACCTAATTTAGCATATTATGGTTGGTATTGATTATTGATTAATGTGCATTTTCTCTCTCATTCTGTCTGACAGGTTCTCCAATGTTCCCGGACTGCTCCCTTCCACAGGAAGTCGTTGATTCGGTCAGATGGATCACGGAGGCCACGTGGGCACCGTTCTCTCTCTGGATCAGATCCGCTCCATACGCTCTAAAAACGAGTATACCGAAGGCCCTGTGACATCAACAGCATCATCACCATCGCCTGTAACCTCGACGAGACAGCCGCAAGTACCATCATCGTGGCGGCCGTCGCCACCACCAAGGACACTGAAGCACGAGCGGACTCACGAGGTCATCGTGGTCAACGTTAACAATAACAATTATGGAAGTGGTGGCACCAACGGAGGCTTTTCTCCTCCCTCTGGAAGCTCGCCACCTTTTCGCCATGTGGTTAGGACACAGCCTAAATCGCAGATAACACCATTGCGGCCTTTATTTCCGCCCTCTGACACTCTGCTCATGTCAAAGCAGGTAAAATCGAAGGGTGAGACATTGCTATCATCGTCGTCATCATCTTCATCGTCATCACACCAGCTTATCTGCGAGAGCTGTGGGAAGTGCAAGTGTGCCGAGTGCACTTCTCCGAGGCCTCTTCCCTCTCGGATGGTGTGCGATGGCCAATGTGTGTGCTCAGCTGAGAGTGTGCTGGAGCATGGGACATGCATGTGCCTTGTCAAGGGCCTTTTCTACCACTGCTCAAGTGAGGGTGGAGATGATGCAGGTGACTCATGTGCTGACCGACCGTGCTCACTCTCACGGCCCCGCTGCCCGGCACGCTTCTTCTGCATGGCCCTTATGGCACCCATCTTCCCCTGCCTGCTCTGCTACCCTCCCTGCAAAGGGTGCCTAAAAGTGTGCCAGATGTGCCATGACCGCCTACATAGGCCCGGCTGTCGCTGCAAGAACTCAAACACAGTCTACTGCTGGAGAGACGGTCAGGGACACGCGCTTGCGCCAGGCAAACCAACCTGAACAGGACGAGGCACACAAACGAGACACTAACAAACAGAGCCGAAAACACAGGCACTAACACACAGGATTAAGGGCTTAATATTTTTGGCCCAGATCGGCTTCCATGCTCAAGCTAAAACAGAGCCGAACACGTGCTAACACACAGCAGGGAGTGAAAATCCCTGCTAACAAACACACTGATATCTGAATGTGTGCCAGGCATGTGCCAGTAATTAGTTATGCAATGTCAAGAAATGTAATTTTGTTCTCGTGGATGCTTCAAGGTATCATCAGCTCCACCGTCTTGTGAGGGCGGACGTATCTTAATGCCCATAATTCCGTAGTGCACATTTGCTTCAATGTCAAAAAACGTTGCTATAAAGCTGTTCTATCGCAATAAGTATAAAAATGGCACATGCATACAAAGTGCTACAATGCAGGCATGACACACACAACACCAATCCGGGAGAGAGAGAACTGACACTGATACCCTAACTATGCTCAAAATAAGCCCCGCCTTGTTCCCCACCGATCTGCTGCTAGGAGGATGGAGGATGAAAAATGCAAAACCACTCGTCTATTATCTTTTCTTTCTTTTTTTTTTTTTTTAAACAAAACCAGTGTTTGCCGTAAATTGACTGCGGGTCTGCTCAGCTACTCCATTAAGAGACAATGTGCAAAAAAAAAAAGATATTTTAAGCAAACGAGAGAGAGACAAACCGAACCGAATCTGTGAAGGACTGTCCGGCCAGCCCATAATACTGTAGCAACCTGGTATTGTTCCCACACACAGGACTTCCCGTGCCTTCCTGGGGGTCGTCTCCATGGAAGCGACCCCTCCGTCTGGTAGTGTTTCCGGATGGACAGACGTTCTCACACACACACACACACACACTCCATGGCATTCTGACATTATGGTTTTGTTGTTTGTGGTTTTTGTTTTATTCTTTTGTTTTCTTTTCCCCTTTTCTCATATTTTTGTAAAGAAAAAAAAAAGTATGTTCGAATCCATCAGAGAAATCCCGGCTATTTTTGAAAAAACTACAAAAGAGAAATGTCTGTTTTAAAAACATTTTGTTTTGTCATTGTAAAAAAAAATATTTATTAAGTGAAGCTCTATTATTTTATGATATTTATTGCGAAACAAAGACAGTCTTAGATTTACTCATGTCTGAATATAACAGAAATATCAATACTGAGAAATTAAAGGGTGACACAAACGTTATGTTAACTTTACTGCAGAAATATATGAATTAACTAATAACACATGGCCTCTTGTCTTTATTTGCTCCATTGTGTGTGTGTGTGTGTGTGTGTGAGAGAGAGAGAGAGAGTGAGTGAGTGTGCTTAGGTATATGTCTTTATTTTTCTCCTACTTGCTATCTGTTATTTCCAACCTGCTGAAAATATCAGTGTTTGCTCTGAAAGACATGTCTTCCTCAAAAAGCAGTCGTATAGACAGACTCTCTCTGTCTTGTGCACATGGTCTAAGTAGCGAGACGAACCGGCAGAGCTGCTGCAGCGGGCATTAGTCAACATGCGTTGTGTGATTTAAACAAAAACAGTGGGTTTTCATGAATTATTAAAACAAATGAATTCTTTATTTAAAGTATTTATTTTCCGTCTCATGTCCTTTGTCTTCCTCAGTTTCTATTCTTTCTTACAAGTCTAAAAAATACAAAAGATCAAAAGGATAATAAGACAAATGTGTGTGTGCGTGTCAGGCCACCTGTGTGACGATCATAAAGTGTTGTACTATCTCTCTCACACACACACACACACACCGGCTGCTTTTATGGTCGAGTTCCTGCTGCTTCAGTCTCTGACCCGGAGTTGGGACCTCTCTGCCTCTCTTCAGAAGATCTTACAGTAGCTGGAGTTGTCTTTGGCGCAAATTATTGACTCCTTATGGTCCAAGTATGAAGACAATGTCACATTTACCTGCTTCTTGGGTGTTCAGTTACAGAGGGAAGGAGAAATGCATGTTGCTGATCTAGCATGACATGATTGACACATTTTCTACCGAATCCATCTCTGACGTAGTAAACAATGTCGCGTACTGATCCAGAAGTTGCGTAGTAACAAGTTAATCAGCACACCACCTCAGATAAGATAAGCTAATCTGCTAACCATAAACAATCCTCACCTCAGTAAACTCCACAGTTTACCTCAATAATGTATTATACTAATGTAAACTATACTCATTTTTAATATTGAACTCGGTTGTTCGCATCAGTCAGTTTTCCTAAGGACATTTGCCTCAGTGAATTTACCTCAATAATTAATTTTTTTAAAAATTCAGTGAATTTACCTAAGCAATGAATTTGCCTCTGAAATTCTACATGATTGAATTGAATGTTGGTGTTTTTACCTCAGTGATATTACCTCAACAGAAATTCATGTGAGTGAATATTCCCTGGCAAATCCCATCAGTAAATTTACCTTCAAAAGTCACTTATTACCTCAAAAATTAAAATGAATGTCAGTGAATTTACCTCAGAATCTTCACTTCAGTGAAATCAACCTATAGTTGAATTTCCCTTTAGTATCTCTCAACAGTGAATACTTCAGTGACTTTACCTCATGAATTTATTTCAGATATTCATAGAAATTTATGTCAGTGAAAATATACCTTGGCAAACCCCCATCAGTGAATTTACCTCAGTAATTTTACCTCAGCATCTTTGCCTCAATGAATTCATCTTACAAAATTCACCTAGTTGAATTTCCCTTGGGTAATTCTTTGTCAGTGAATTCACCCCAGTGGCTTTACCTCACTAAGTGATCTCAGATATTCACCATAGAAAATGTCAGTGAAAATATACCATGACAAACCCCCATCAGTGAATTTACCTCAGTAATTTTACCTCAGCATCTTTGCCTCAATGAATTCATCTTACAAAAGTCACCTAGTTGAATTTCCCTTGGGTAACCCTTCGTCAGTGAATTCACCCCAGCAACTTTACCTCAGTAATTGATCTCAGATATTCACCATAGACATTTATGTCAGTGAAAATATACCTTGGCAAACCCCATCAGTGAATTTACCTCAGTAATATTACCTCAGCATCTTTGCCTCAATGAATTCATCTTACAAAAGTCACCTGGTTGAATTTCCCTTGGGTAACTCTTCGTCAGTGAATTCACCCCAGTGGCTTTACCTCAGTAAGTGATCTCGGATATTCACCATAGAAAATGTCAGTGAAAATATACCTTGGCAAACCCCATCAGTGAATTTACCTCAGTAATTTTACCTCACCATCTTTACCTCAATTAATTTATATTACAAAAGTCACCTGGTTGAATTTCCCTTGGGTAACTCTTCATCAGTGAATTCACCCCAGTGGCTTTACCTCAGTAAGTGATCTTGGATATTCACCATAGACGTTTATGTCAGTGAAAGTATACCTTGGCAAACCCCATCAGTGAATTTACCTCAGTAATTTTACCTCAGTGTCTTTCTGACCTCCAAAATCCACGACAATGAATTTCTTCAACAAAGAATGACCAGTCAACCACCTGTCTGTGTCTGTTTACACTAATGCTGACCCCGAGTCTGGGGATTATTATTTTAAAACTATCATGAGGGCATTTAACTTTAAAAGGAGCAACAAGTAACAATTTAAATAATAATTCATACTAAATAATGTTTTGGCGTCGTACCATTCGTGCCATTCCATTTGAATGTTTTCACGCGAAATACATTTATAAGTTATAATTTAGAGCCCAATTAAATTGAACAAACATAGAGCGGCCATTTTGTGTCTGTGAGGAATGTGTGTTTTATAGCAAGATTGTTTTAGTGGCTTAGACAACAGCAGCAGTGACTTTGTCCCAAATGGAGTTGTGTGTGTGTGTTTTCTCTCCCCGCAGGAATGTACCTTTTGTCGCACTAAAAGCCTTTTGTGTGGATTTGTGGCCCATTTCCTGTCAGAGCTGTGAAGAGCCATTTGGCTTTCACACACACAAAGATTTTAAACTCTTCACACACCCCACACATACATACACATAGTTTTAAGTACACTTCCTTCAAATGTGATTTTTAGATACACAAAGAGACAGCTAAAAATTCTACACACACACACACACACACACACACTCACACAGAGATTTCACAACTTTCCCTCAGACACTACACATTAGTATTTGTGTTTGTCTGTGTGTACTTGTGTATGTGTGTGTTTTTATTCTTCTTGTCTCACGCCCACACACTCTCTACGAGCGGAAAGAGAGTTTGACTCCATTTCCTCAAGGTGCTATTTACAGCTCTGCCCTCTACATACACACACACACACACACACACAGCTGCTTGTAACAACACGCTTGGAAACAGGGTGAGTCATATAGGAAGCTCCACACACACACACACACACACACGCAAACTCTCTCTTGCTGGCTAACCTGTCTGACCGCAAAGAGCAACACACACTTTCTCTAACTAACAGCTGAATCTCAGCATGGACAACCAAGACTTGCATAATTCATTGTTTCTCTCAAGACAAAAATGTGTGTGTCTGTGTGTGAGAGAGGGACCAGGATGGACAGGATTATGAATCAGAACATCGGGCGGACAGCACAGTTAGGTTAGAGAAGGGAATGGTGGATATTTTATTAGGAGGGTGTTAGAGATGGAGCTGCCAGGTAGCAGGCAGAGAGGAAGACCAAAGTGGAGATATGCAGGAAGCCGGTGTGGGAGAAAAGATGCAGAGGACAGAGTGAGGTAGAGAAGATCGACTTGCTGTGTAGACCCCCGGTGAAGGGCGAGGCCGAAAGAAGATGTGTGTGTTTGTGAGTGTGTTTTGGTAGTTGAAAGAAAGAAAGGAAATGAGCCGTGTAGCTAGCAGTCAAGCTAGATATGTAGCTTGAAGGTTAAAAGTTCAAATCACAGCCAGTGCCAAACATGTTAGGTTACATTTAATAAATGATTAATGCTATAAATATAAGGGATGTGTTCAACCTCTTCATTCGTTTGTTTGTTAGTGAATAAGTTATTCGTCTTGCTCATTTCACTTGATTAGTTTACCTAGTAACTAGTTAGCTAATTGTTGACCCCGAATCCTCAAGCTACAGTCATACAGTCACACCGTGATAAATTTTGCAGAAGCTTGATCCGACTACAAATTTTCAGACTAATAGTGAGTTTTGAGCCTAGTCGGACAATAGCACTACCGCTTCGGCCATGTTGACCTGAAGGGCCTTGGGTTTGTGTAGCAACAGTGCAGAGCCTCGATAAAGAAGCTAGTGTGACAATTGACGCCTGCAGACGAAATGTAAGGTATTGCGGGATGCTCTGTAAAACGCAGTTCTGTTCACATTCCACATCTTCACTAAGAAAACCCGCCACTAAAGGAAACCCTATACTCTCAGTTGCTTTAACTCTCCTCTCAGTCATTTGTAAAGGCTTTGTACCGAAATTCCAAAGAAAACGTAAGGAATGTTCAAACGTTAAAGCTGTGTGTTCTATTTCCTGTGTGCTTGTGTGGTTGCCAAATCTTTGAGCCGTCAGTTGGGTTCTTTGTGTTGTTGATCTGGAGACTGAAGCTTTAGCACAAACAGGACGTGAATGCAGAGGAGATTCTTGTGGTTGTTTTTCACTGCTGTAACTTTCTGCAGGAGTGTGTTTCCCTCTTTACTTGAATCAGTTGACCGTTGAGTCGTGTGTTGGGCTGCTTTGTGTTGGTTTTGGTCTCTGGAACATTTGCTGCTCGGCATACAAAGCGAGGCATTCACCGTTCACTTAGATTCACTGGGTCTCTCTTTCTCTCTCTCCCTCTCTCTCTCTCTCTCTCTCTCTCGCTGAATGAGTTCATCCTGAATGGGCCTCAGCTTCCGTCTTTGCGGTTTATGTGTGTGCGCGCTCTTCTCACTGATTCCTTTCATCAGTATGCCTTGATTGATCGCAGCCTCTTCTGCGATCTATACAGGAAGTATTTCACAGCTCTGCACACACACACACACACACACATACACACAAAAGCAAAGATGACTGATGTGGCCTTCAGATAACATCTCGTCAAATTCAATCAGGGACCAACGTTTGGTGTGTGTCAGAGCGAAAGAGTGAGAGAGCAAAAGAGAGAAAGAACAAAGGCATTTCTTTGGTGTTATCATGGGGCAACACTGTTTTAAACAATGCCCGCCCCCATCCCCGACCCGGGGCTATTAACCTCAACAAGAGGCACTTCCTGCTCTATTTATACGTAAACGCCGTGCTTTAGCCTTGCAAGACAAAGGAAATGATCAATACACCCTCATCCCTCAGCCTCATACATATACACCGGCTTCTGCCGTGACATGCTGACATAGAAAAAAACAGCCTTCCGCCATTTTGAAGTCAGTCTAGTAAAAGAGATTGTGGTGGGAAATAAAGTGCAGGAGATATATATATATATAGAGTGAGAGAGCAAAAGATATATATATATATATATATAGTAGGCTACGTTTCTGCAGTGACAATATATCAATGTACGGTCATGCTAGCCACACAGACTAGTATCTTAGTTCTCTGTGTAGCATCGTCTGCATGCTAAGCGTTTAGCTACCATTCTGTTTACTGCTAGCCAACTTAGCTACATTAAACTAGTGACGATTATCATGCACCGAAATTAAACCCTAATGCATCCGTTTGTTCTCACTTTAAGAAAAATACACATTACCTGAATATTATGTGGCGTTTGCATGTTCTCCTCGTGTTTGCGTGGGTTTTCTCCGGGTGCTCCGGTTTCCTCCCACATTCCAAAGACCTGCACGTTAGGTAAATTGGAAATGCTAAATTGTCATTCTAGCTGAACTGGAAAAGCTAAATTGTCCGGTCCTAAGCCTGAAAGGGTGATGGGTTGCATCAGGAAGGGCATCCGGCATAAAACATGTGCCAGATCCTAATGCGAGGGACTCGCTGTGGCGACCCCTGGTGACAGGGAAAAAGCCGAATGATGATGTGTGTGTGTGTCTTGTTTGAGGTCCATGTTTTTATTTTTGTGGATAGGGATAATTTTTTTTTATTTTGATTACTTTATTGATCCCATCTAGGTGTGACCACCTGGAGCAGTATGCTGCCCCATTGAGGCACGGGGGGGGAGTAGATGGTGCTTCAGCCATGACTTGCCTAGAGTGGGGATCAAACCCACATTCATTTATTTAGCCAAGGCTGCACCTGGCTATTTGATCTAAAGCCTGGGATAGAGAATGAAAACTGGTCTGGTCTAGTAATGAAGAAAGATTTTGGATATGTCACGTAATTTTTATGTAGTACTCCGTCATCGCCTCGCCTTGGTTGGCTGTATGGATGAGTCAGCTTACTTGAGTGCTCTCTGTATCGTGTTGCTTGTAGTAGTCTGGCCCCTGATACTTCAGTTCACATTTTGATGTTGTCCATCCAGAGTAATCTTAGATATTTTTACATGACCATAGTAAATTGTGGGATCTGATGTGGTTCAGTAACCCCTGCAATACCTGCAAACTTCCTACCTTCTGGGGACATTTTTCGGGTCCCCATAAGGAATCTTCATTGCTTTAGTTTTTAACCAAATTTAAATGATACAATATAAAAGAGATAAATAAGACATTAATTAACTGCATTATTAATTATGTGTCTGACACGACCATGTATGATCAGTGGTTTTATATCTTTGTGGGGACCGAATATAAGGACTTAGGATTAACCAAAAATCGATCAGGAGATAGAATTTAAACAAAAATAAGTAAATTTTTCAATTTTAATTTCTTGGGTCTATAATAGGACCAGGTTAGTGTTAGGATTATGTTGGAAGGTCCTCATAAATATTGCATGACATAACTGTGTGTGTGTGTGTGTGTGTGTTGGAAGGATTTTTTAAAAAGATTAGTCTGTGTATCCACCCGAATGGTTCCTGTCTACTGGGTTTTTTATTCAGTTTACTTCCTTATACACCCCCCACACACACACACACACTCTCTTTCTAACTATTTTCTCTTAAAGCCTGGAAGTTGTCTTTTATTGCCCAGTTGTTCGGAAGTGACCTAGTGGCCTTGATTAGATAGGGACGACTTCTATCTACAACTGTCTGACCCTCTCTCTTTTTTTTTCTCTCAGCATGGTTGATTCCCTGTGTGGAGGGGACAACAATGGAGGCTTTAGTGTGTCCTGGTTTTTGGTCAGGGGGTGAAAAAGAAAGGGGAAGTAACAAAGAGAGAGGGAGAGGACAAAAGAAAGAGGGAAGGCCAAAGATACTAAGACGGCTGACATGTGATATTTGTAGCGCCCTATGGAGTGAAAGTGATGCACCCGGGTTGGTTATGAATGACATGTTTAACACATGTATGCTCACATCTTTAGGAGTGTGTTACCCATGTGAGTCATGCGCGTGTGTGTTTTGTAGTGTAGTTGTGTGTGTTACTAGTTTGTATTTATTGTGTAGCAGTGTGTGATAACACATGTTTATGTATTGTTAAGGCTTGTATTGTGCATTTAATGTGCTTTCGTGTCTGTGTTAGCGTATATAGGTTTGTGTTCAAATATATGTCATGAATGACAGTGTATTCACTGTGTGTGTGTGTGTGTGTGTATTAGTACTAAAGGTTTATGTATATCAGAACTATCAGCTGTTAGAACACTGAGCCTTAGATCACAGTATTGATGATTCCACTAATCCCCTACAAGCCCTTTTCATCTCACCCAAACCCCCCTTACACACACACACACACACACTATTCCCAGCAGGTAAGTCTTTCAGATGCTTGATAACGTCCTTCTATTGGCTCTTCAATGATCAGAGCTGTTGCTTGTCAGTAGCCATTTTCTTTAAAAGAGCCTTAAAGCTAATCACAGCAATCACTCATTATTGCCCCACAGGCCATAGTGTGTGTGTGTGTGTGTGCATGTCTTTGTGAGGACCAAATGTCCCCACATGGATAGCAATATGATATTCTTGAACTTGTGCGGACCCCATAAAGAAAAGCGTTTTAAAAAGCCATAGGGGCCAAAAAATATTTTTTAAAATGCTAATAATATAATTAGCGTTAGCATTAATTAGCTACATTAATGAAAATGTCAGTACCTACATGTATATGTGTGTGTATGTGTGTGTGTGTGTGTGGGTTTTATATCTTTTTTTTATCTCGTTTCTAAACAAAACAAATTAAAGAAGGAAAGCGTTTCTTATTTATTATTGTGGATAAGGATCGGGTTCGAGTTAATATCAGACATAGCATGGATTAACTGCATTAATATTCATTTCAGTGGAAGGTCCTTTAGAACAACTATAAAACCCTCTCAGTGTGTGTGCATATGTGTGTGTGTTTTGGGGGGAGAGGTGAGGGAGACTTAATTTCCTGACGGCTCAGCCACCTCGGGTGGCTAACGGGTGGCTAATTTATTGCCCCGTTCATTCCGACAGTGCTGATTCTGCATTATATGGTGTTACAGGAGGCCGTGATAGGTTTAGGCTCCGGAAAGAATTCTGGAATGCTGATTATATTTATCTTTTAGGACACAATAAGAGAGCTCGCTTATTCTAGTTCCTTTAACATTCCATTATAATTCCCGCTCTAGTTTAGGAATTAGAAACGTTTAGATATTTTAGAATGCAACCTTCAAATCAACATTGTCCAGGGGTCACCAAGGGGCCACCACAGCGAGTCCATCGCATTAGCATGTTTTACGCCGGATGCCATTCCTGACGCAACCCTCACACTTTCGGGCTTAGGGCCGGGCAATTTAGCTCCTCCAATTCAACTAGAATGCATGTCTTTTAAATGCGGGAGGAAACCGGAATACCTGGAGAAAACCCACGTAAACATGGAAAGAACATGCAAACTTCTAGGTCGATCCACACGGAGCTCGATCCCGGGATCTTCTTGCTGTGAGGCCACACCACTGCGCCACCGTGCCGCCCTCTTCAACACTCTAGAAATCTTGAAAAATACGTGCTAGAACACGATGAATATTCTTCTTCTTCGTTTGGCATCTCCCTTCATCAGGGATCAGTCTTCATCAGTCTTTTCCACCTCACTCTGTCCTCTGCATCTTCTGCTCTCACACCAACTACCTGCATGTCTACATTGACACTTACTCCCTGTCTTTTGCCTGGCAGCTGCAGCTCTAATATCCTCCTACTAATATATCCACTGTCCCTCCTCTGCACACGTCCAAACAATACTTTATAGACAGTTTTAAAAGAAAACAGAAAAAAGAGAATAAATGACAAACACAAGGTACAGACTTAAATGTGTAACTAATAATGATGGGTGGCATGGTGGCGCAGTGGTAGTGTTGCCACCTTGTCGCAAGAAGACCAGGGAAATTTCTAAGTGGGTTTGCATGTTCTCCCCATGTACTCTGGTTTCCTACCGCATTCCAAAGACATGTGTGCTAGGTTGATTAGTGTCTTTAGTTGCCCTTGTGTGTGTGAATGTGTATGTGTCTATCCATTTGCACACAGCCAAATTGGTCCTTTGCATTTAACCCATCCGTGCAGTAAAACACACACAAATACACACACACAGGTGAAGTGAGCACACGTGCCCGGACCAGTGAGCAGCACAGCACAGCGCCCGGGGAGCAACTGGGGGTTAGGTGCCTTGCCCAAGGGCACTTCAGCCATGACTTGTCGGTACTTGGAATCGAACCAGGGACCTTCCGGTCGCAAGGCTGGTTCCTTAACCACAAGCCTACGTCTGCTTGTGGATTTGGCATTTGTTCTCATGCATGTTCCAGTTATTAAATAGGATCCCTGAGTTGGCACAGGGTACACGTATAATTGAGGCATTTGTGTCCTCCAGTGTGAAGAGTGTGTGGTTTGGTTCACATTCACAATGTATGGGTAATTATTGTTCAAGTGGCCTATAGAGCAAGGAATGTGTAGTTTGGGACATGTCCACTTTTGACTATACAGTAAATAAAATGTGTGGTTTGGGACACATCCATAGCAACCTAATGATGGTCTCTTGTGTAGACTGTATCGTGGAAATGTGTTTTTTGGAAAAGTGTCCACTTTGTTGCCAACGCAGTGTGGTTTGAGACATGTCCAAATACTACCACTAATAATAATATATAATATAGGAGCAGCACAAAAACCCTCCTTAATTTCACATAGTTCTAAATAGCAAATCAAGGACTGTTCTTGTGCTCTCTCTCTCTGTCTCTCTATCTGTCTCTCACTCTCTTTTACCCCCCTTTCTCCCTCTCTCTCTCTCTAAATCTCTCTCTCTCTATTTTTTGTGTTCTTATGAGCAGACATTCTGTGAAGTGACAGTTTGTGTAGGACACTGAGGACCAGAGACCTAATATCAGCTTTCTGATTTTCTCATCTAACACACACACACACACACATGTCTATGTACATACAAAATCACAGACATAACCACATCAGGAATATATAGGGCCTTCATCCGATGAATGCTTTGCAATGTAGGAGTAGAAGCAAGGCCACCAGACAGAGTGACACACACACACACACACACACACACACATTGAGTCGAATTTCAGTTTGGCTGCTGAGCACAGCGTCCACGCTTCAGTGAAGCTGAATGGAAAAGTCCGGAGTGCAGGAAGTTTTTGATTAGTGGTTTGCAGAGAGAGAGAGAGAGAGAGAGAGAGAGAGATGAATAGAGAGTCCTCAGTTGGATCACTGCCCACGCTCCTTCTGCAAAACGTATTTAAATTTTGGGTCTGCAAATGAAATGAACGTGCTGCATTCGTCCAAACCAGTTTTTTTTCCCTCCTCGTCCTAACCATATCCAGCACAGCAGGGAAAAACATCGAGTGCACACAGATCAGATCCCTTTCAATTCGACTACAGATCTCAAATCAACTCGTTCTGGTGCACAAAATGATGTTTCGTTGATGAGTTTATACGAAAATGGAACATACACAATTTCCCTCTATGATTAGATTGAAAAGTGAAGACAGAAGCAGTGTCTGAAATGTCCTTTTATTCCACATGAGGCTAACATCGCTCAAACCTCACAAACCACACTTTCCTATACAGGCACATAGTTCACATCTTCTCTCCCTACCTGCCGTTACCTTGCACTTTACACTTCAGCATCCGAAGAAATGCAACACAAAAGTTTTTTTCTTCTCATCATGACATATAGTGTACGACGCAAACGTCTGCTTTCTATTATTCTTTCTATTGTTCTTTCTATTATTCTGCTTTCTAGTATTCTTTTTTCAATGTCAGTGTCAAGAAAGCACTTTGGGGTGTTTTGCTCCTCCAAAACACCCCAAAGTGGCTCTTGATACATCACAAAGACTTGCTGTCTTGGTCACAGATGCGCCAGC
>JAOUQV010000020.1:5116701-5128305 GCA_028565295.1 Aspidoras spilotus | reverse complement strand
CGTACCAAGTGTTTCCTGTGTGTGCTGCATTTCACATCCTGAGTATTTTAGTGTAAGCTTTTCCACTGTAGTGTGTGTATTTGAACTGTAAACACACACACACACACACACACACCTGATGATGCAGTGGGCTGTATCTTAGTTGAACCATTAAGAACTGTTAATTTGGGGCAGTCATAGGCTTGTGGTTAAGGAACCAGGTCCCGGTTTGATTCTCAGTACAGACAAGTGCCCTTGGGCAAGACACCTTACCCCCAGTTGCTCCCCGGGTGCTATGCAGGCTGCTCACCGCTCCGGGCTCAAATCACCAATTTGTGCATATTGAGGACAAATTCCGCTGTGCGCAAGAATAGTGGCAAAATGCATCACGTTCACTTACAAGTACCCGTTTGAGTGACGAACGAAATTATATAACACCTTCTCTTACACACACACACACACACTTGTTGGTATTGCTATACTTGTGAGGAGATTTTATAAATCTTTGTTAATGCTAACCTTTAGGCATTAAAGGGGCAGTGGTAATGTACTCTGGTTCGATCCCCGTGTGGTGAAACCTGCGAAATTTTTGCATGTACTCCCCGTGTTCACATGGGTTTCCTCCAGTTACTTCCACGGTCCAAAAACATGCATTATAGTTGAATTGGAGACGCTAAGTCCGAAAGGGTGAAGGTTGTAAAACGTGCCGGATCGCTGCGGCGACACCTGGTGGACGGGAATAGACATTATTCTAACCGTAACCTCAGTAACCAAATTTATGTCTCTTTTTAAACATGTTTTAAACTTTTTGTGTTCCGTCAATGGCTGGTGCTCAGAAAGATATAACGACCCGCCCTCACCCTCACCCACACAAACACACACATTCTTTTAACTGCCGTAAAGTGAGGACCGAGTAAAATCCAACAAGGCACTGAGAACCCTGTTTATCATTTCCACCAATTAATTATAAAACAACGGTGCAGTGACAACGGAATGCCAATAGGGGCGACACAGGTCGAGTGTGTGATCGGAAAACACACAATGGAAATGCTGCAAGTGTAAAATATGTATAAGATTGATGTAGAACACTCTCGGAGAACACTCTGAGAACACTCTGAATATCAGATATTCCCATCTTTGTGGGGACATCATTCATTCATCATATTTTCTGCTTAATCCACTTGAACACCCCTAGACAAGGCACCAATCCATCATATGACGCACATACACACACTAATGGGCAATTTAGAGACACCAATCAACCGACCATGCATGTCCTTGCAATGTGGGAGGAAATTGGAGCACCTGGAGAAAACTCACGCCAACACGCAGAGAACATGCAAACTACACACACAAATTTCCAGATTTGCCGTCTGGTCTGGGTCGTTCTTGCTTTGAGGCAACAGCCAATCGCCACCCAATTGCCACCATGCCGCCCAGATATAATAAAATATTCTAAAAATAGTTTCTAACAATGATGCAGGATGAGCAAAGCCATTCGCTTTATCTCTCCATTTTATTTCTCTCTCTCTGTATAAGGAACATTTTTTATGAGGTGTTTTATTCAACCCTTACACACACACACACACTCATTTCCTGTGTCTTCCATCCGTTCCAGGTTTCCAGGAATCTGTGGATGTCATCATCTCGAGCCCCCATCTCCCTGCGTCAGGATTGGTCTTCCAAATAGAGTGACCCCAGGCGCTGAGGCTTGATTGGTCGATCTTATCTGAGATGCAGGAAATTGAGCTTGATGGCTTCCTACGCTGGAAGGAGATGGTAGATATTTAAAGTACATCAAATTTCCTAAGTGTCTGTGTGTGTGTGTGTGTATATGTGTGTGTGATTGGCATACGGCACTGGACACACTATTAATGTCACCGTAAGTCTTTCAATACAGTAACCAGATGTCTCTGAGGGAGGATTTTATTGCTATTATATCATAAAAAAAAAAGAAATATGGCATTAGCGCATGACACACACATGCTTTGTTGTGTAATAAACGATTGTTCAGAAATGGTTTTTATATCAGCACTGATACTGATACACACCTGGGTTATGGTTATAATTAGTGTCACATGCTTTAAGAGACAGTGTGTCCAAAAGGTGAATGTACATTACATAGGGTTGCCAGATGTCCCGGTTTTCAGTCAGTCCAGAATGTTCTATCCATTCTATCTCCCAGGGCGCTTAATGTCTGTTTTTCCAATAATCTCCTTATTTTTTTTAACATGCAACAGATGTCTAACTAATGAGAGTTCTATTAAATCGTTGCTTTTTGCTCAGAGATGTATTGTGTGTAGCATATGAAGCGAACATGGGTAGCATCGCGCCATTCAATGGGACAAGGTGGCACAAATCAAGCGCACTACGTTTACGAAATGCTGTATGCGAAATAAAACTTCACCTTTACACACCCCGTGACCTCGGTGTCCCTGTTTTTCACTACTCAGAAGTGGCAAAACACTTCAGCCAGGCCACAATTGTGATATCTAGCTAGCACATATAGCTAGTTCACTATATTAGCAATAAAATCTTAGCAGGTGCAACTAAGATTGTTAAACTATGATTTAATATAAAACTACTACTTTTATCATGAGTTTGCTTAAATAAACCATTGATGGTGACATGAAATAATACACTTTAATGCTTTTTATCTCCCAGTGGCACCGTTTCAACTTCTGACTCTGAGCAACCGCAGTAGTCCACCAGTCCTGTCGTTGCTTCTATTAAGATCTTTAATAGGAAGGCACAAATTAGGTCCTAGTGTTCGAAGTTTTTAAAAGTGTCCACCCATATTCACCTGTCCACACAGGTGCATATTATCCCCCTGAAAATCTAACAGGCAGGAAAGCTAAACTCGGTGGTATTTTATATCTTTGTGTGAACAGATCCTAAAGAAAGCTTTTAAAACCTGTGAAAACCTATTGAGCGATGTACACTCACTGGCCACGTTATTAGGTTCAACCTACTAGTAAATGGTTAGATCAGGGATGGGCAAATGTTTTGGCTCAGGGGCTACATTGGCTTTTTATTTGATAGGCAGGTGGGGACCGCACAGAGATGCCTAGATATCAAGCATAACCTTATAAAAGGCATTGGAGTGTTATTACTTACATTCATTTATAGTGCGAACAGTGTTGTTTATCACCTTTTTATGCCAGTGCTTTAAAATCTGGTGTTGGTTTGTTTGTGGCAATTCTCAGAACAGGTGTGTGTGTGTGTGTGTGTGTGTTCGTTCATCCATCACTTCAACTTTCCTGTTATTGGACGTTTTATTACAGCTGTGAGTTAAATGATTAATTATGAAATGTTTAATAATTAATGAAATTAACTAAATATCTGGAAAATATTTAGACTTATATACACCATTTTAGCGCGCACTTTGGGAAGACTGAGAAAAGCGCGTGCCCGTGAGCGAGTGGGCGTGTCGATTCATGCCGGAAATGAATGGAGCTGTGTGTGTGTGTGTGGGTGTGTAAATAAAGGGACGCCAAAGAAACGGGGTAGACAAACTTTATTCAAAGATGAAGCTAAAACAAAACCCCGGAAACGTTTGGAAACACGTACACAAGTGCATTCACGAATAATTTTTAAATAAATGACAAATACATGACAACATTCTATCAACTGCAATATATTTATCTATAAGAACAATAAAAACTAGATGTTTTAAAACACTTTTGACGTTTATTGCGTGCTAACAGGCAGCAGCTGGATATAAAATAGGTATAAAACCTAAAAAATAATGCTTTTCAACAACATGCGACAAAACCAGGGCTCGGGCTTCTAGGAAAGAACATTTTGGAAGGGTCAGACGCAACCAGTTGCCTCTTGAGATTTGAGTTGCTTATAACTGACGTGGATAAAGACATTTTTCTGGACATTACGTGTATTTCACGTATACATTTCTTTTGCGAGTGTAAAAATAATGTCTGCATTTCCATGTATATATACCTTTCAATTTGCTGGGCACTGCTAATTTGGCAATGCTAACATGCGCCTCTATTGTAGCTCTGACTCGTCTGTGTGTGCACCTTCTCTTCCAATCGTCATCTCGTATTCATCGAGTTGCTTCGGTTAATCGAGTTGTAGTAATGTGCTATGTTTACTGATTATAATTTGATTTGGCCAATCTGTAGAAATCTTCGGCGGGCTGGATTAAAAAGACCAATGGTCCAGATGCCCACCCCTGGGTTAGACCCTTTTTGCCTTCAGAGCTGGCTTAATTCTTCGTAGTATACTTTGTGGTGCATTCCTTGGTTGTAGCCAGTGGTTGTTTGAGTTACTGTTGCTTTTCTATCATCTCTAACCAGTCTGTCCATTCTCCTCTGACCTCTCACACCAACAAGGCATTTCTGTCCAAAGAACTTCCCTCACTGGATATTTTCTATTTTTCTAAACATTTTCTGTAAACACTAGAGATGTGCGTGAAAATCCCAGTAGATCCCAGTTTCTGAAATACTCAGACCAGCACAGTCTGTCACCAACAACCATGCCACGTTTTAAAGTCAATTAAATCAATCTTTTTCACCATTCTGATGCTCAGTTTGCACTTCAGCGAGTTGTCTTGCCCACCTCTAGATGCCTAAATTCTTTGAGTTGTGGCCATGTGATTGGCCGATTAGATATTTGTGTTAACAAGCAGTTAAACATGTGTACCTATTAAAATGGCCAGGGAGTATATTTAAACTTGGGTCAAATGGGCTGCTTTGAACTGTGTTTAAGGTTGAGTCAAAATTATTAGCACTCTGGTGAGTATGTGCCAGAGAATAGAATGGGAATTAATGCCTACAGGTTTCTGAGGTTCTCAAGGGCAATTATTGGACTGTTTTCCACGGGATTTGTGGTGTTCCTTCCCAATGCACGTCCATATAATTGACACTAACCAAATACAGGGGTTGGACAATGAAACTGAAGCACCTGGTTTTAGACCACAATAATTTATTAGTATGGTGTAGTGTCTCCTTTTGCGGCCAGTACAGCGTCAATTCGTCTTGTACAGTGGTCAGAGGGATTTTATGCCATTTTTCTTGCAGGATAGTGGCCAGGTCACTACGTGATACAGGATGAAAGCCTCATTGCAAGGTGCAACAATGTAGGGTCTTGTTGCAGTGGTGGTGCTTGGTATTGCAGGTATTGCATTATCACCATTCAATCACGTGTACTAGAGATATTGTTCTAGCTAGAACCATTGACGTAGGCAAGGATGCAAAGATAAATGGATGGACGGATGGATACAATAAAAATGTAATGCATCTGTGCAGCCATGGATTTATGTTACCGGTTAAATCCTCGAAACTGTCATGGCTGAAGTGCAGTTGAGCATATTACCTCACCCCAAATGATCCCTTGGTGCCTCAGTAGGGGTCTGCATAATTTTGTGCTCACTTCATACCTTGATGCATTCATTCATTCATTATCTTTCGCTTAATTCACACACAATCGTGGGTTAGCCAGTTCCCAGCAGGCAACTTTGGGCACAAGGGTAGGAACATACCTCGCGAGTGTGCCACTTACATTTAGGGCACACACACACACATTTACACACTAAGGGCCATTTTACAGACACTAATTAACCTAAAGCGCATGTCTTTGGAATGCGGGAGGCAACCAGAGCACCAGGAGATAACCCGTTTGAACTTGGGGAGAACATCCACACAATAATATCCCAGGTCTCTGAAACTGGGGTCCTTCATGCTGTAAGGCGACAGTACTACCCAATGTTCCATCGTGCCACATTGACAGCTGCATGTCTGCTAATGCCTTGACTGTTGAACTATGTCATTCTTTTCATTATTATAATCTTATAATCGTAACCTCCAATCAAATTGTTAGTTTTATCAATGAGTCGTGTCGTGTTATGGAATGTTTTCTTTATTGATAAGTGTTTTTAATAAATACACCAACTAGAGCCGGACGTAGGGTCTGGGCTAGAGCCTGAATTTCATGGTTTCTTTCCAGGTAATTTTGCCAAGCAATAAAAAAAGAGAGATGCGGAAAGAAGCCACAAAGAGGAAGAGCGAAGCAATATGGGCTAAAAGTATTTCAGAGCCTGTCATTATAGTTCAACCAAGAGGAACTGCAGTTTTAGTGGCAGAGCGAGGGAGGGAGGAAGGAAGGGAGTACCAAGAGGTGGAAGGAGGGATAGATGCAAGAAAGAAGCGGGTGGGCCGTCACTTTTATCTATTCAGAAGCATAGGAGCTCATCTGATTTTTTTTTTTTTTTTTTTTTTTTTTGCATGAGACTTGGTCTCTTTTTTTTTTTCTTCATACACCAAGATTCTTTCCCAAAGAATGCTGCATGTTCTTTCTTTCAAGGTTTGACCTTTGGCCTTTTCACGGTCATAAACTAGCCAAGCGAAGGTTCCCCATTGAGGGTTCCCCATGCACAAATTCAACATCCGCATAATATGAGGTGCATGGAAAGTGCCCTGTGGTTTTATTTGCCCCATTTATTTTAAGTGAACCATGACAAAGCAGAATTTCTTCACCTTCTAAAAGGGTAAAGTTCAATGGATGGGTTTCCTCCGGGTGCTCTGGTTTCCTCCTACAGTCCAAACACATGCATGCTAGATGAATTAGACATGCAAAATTTTTTGTACCATGTATATAATCGTGTGTAAATGACATATATATGCAATAAATCAACCCATGCCCACTGCAGCAGCTGTGACAGTTTAACTTGCTAATTCGACACACGCTTCCCAGATCAGTCAGTTTTAGGACCTTTGTCTGGATGTTTCTTGATGGGTTCCTTTTCTCTTGGTGCACCAGAGAAACCGGGCAATTGCTACTGTTTTCTAAATACACTGACACCTGATGTTCACCCATAGCTGGTTAATGCTGCCTTCTGCTGCGAGACTTAGATGAGAGGTGATTGTGATATAACCACAAATTAGGACACGTTCTCCGTGGTCATTTGCCACCTGCCAGTCAAGTGACCATTCAGTATATATTGCACTTTTAACAAAAGAACACTTTCCCAAAATAACTTTTGTTTTATATGCCTTGGTTACCTCTGTCCTCCTGGGATTGCTACCGAGTTATGCCCGTAGCAGGGTCACCCTTGATTTCATGGGACCAGAATTCTGGGCTGCAGCTTGGTTTTTAAATCCAGAATTTTCCGTGATGAGGTGTATGCTGAGTTTAGTCGAGCCGATTACAGAACTGACCAGAGACATTTATCCTTCCGAGCACGATTGGCTACTGACTCGTCCATGCAGCCAACAGTCATCCACGCAGTCAAGGCGATGCAGGCACATGACATGATATGGTACCTGTGGCTTGTTTCTATACGGATCTTGGTTTCTGAGAACCTGCTTTTTAACCGTGTCTAAAATTGCTATAGAAATCTACAGGAAATCCAATCAAACAGCCGCCAAAGCCAAATCTAAACACTGGTAACACACCATTATGTTTATTGAGTCATGTGACTAAGAGTGGCACGAGGATACACGAGCTAATTGTAGATTAAACGGCATCTTTCTACATATTTATACAGTATTTATAAGCTCTTAAGCTCACTCACAGATGGCACGGTGGCACAGTGAATAGTGCTGTGGCCTCAAAGCAAGAAGGAAATTTCTATGTGGAGTTTGCATGTTCTTCCGTGTTCACGCAAGTTTTCCTCCGGGCACTCCGGTTTCCTTCTGCATTCCAAAGACATGCATTATAGGATAATTTAAGTCTCTAAATTGCCCATTAGTGAGTGAATGTCTGTGTGATTGTGTGTGTGTGTGCGCCCTATGATGGATTGGCACCCTGTCTAGGATTGGTCCTGCCCTTTCGGCTAGAATTTCCGGGTGGGCACCGGCTTTTCAGTGACCCTAAATATAGGATTAAGGGTGTATAGAAAATGATTGAATGAACAAATGAAGTTAATTCTCTATATGTCGCATGGCTGGATTTCTGACTGATCCACACCATGGAGCGCAGGCAAGCCACAGAGTTATGCAGAGACAGTAACACACATTCCTTGTCATTGTTTGACATGGTTCCGATTTAGAACATCTGCAGAGATTCTGCAACGACCAAAAACAAACAAACTAAGAAACAAATCCTGCACTGCCTGTTTTTTTTGCATATGCAAATCTTAGTTGCAGTTTCGTTTTGGTCTACTATAAAAGTAAAAGTAAAAAAAACGTGGGTCAGGTGATCAACAAACTTTCAGAATTTTAAGGGTGTGGACAGAAGTGGGGGCACGCTGGCGCAGTGGATAGTGCTGTGGCCTCACAGCAATAATATCGAGCCATGGGTGGGACCACTAGGGAGATTTTTTTTGTATGGAGTTTGCAAGTTCATCCCGTGTTTGCGCCGGTTTTCTCCGGATGCCCTGGTGTCTCTAAATTGCCCTTTAGTGCGTATGTGGGTGTAATTGCGTGTGTGCACCATTATGATGTACTACCGCCCTGCCTAGTGTTGTTCCTCCTATTGCACCCAGAGTTGCCTGGTGGGCACCGGATTCCTCGTGATCCTAAAACTAGGATTAAGTGGGTATAGAATATGAATGAATGGTCAGAATTGATAACCTTACTGTAATGTCAGGCTTTTGCAGAACCACCTGCAAACACACACCTTCACACCTGTGGGGGGGCAGTTTGCATAGTAAATCCGTCCACTAGCATATATTTGGATGCTGGTAAACCCTATATCTTTGAGACAGTATGCCAATCTTCACGAGCAGTAAGAATTGAGTCATAGACCCTAAGGCTTCAAAAGAGCCGTGTGTGAGTGTACTTGAATCCTGTAGGATGAGACTTGCATGAATGTGGCACCTGATGAAGGATGGGAAATATAGGTGGCTTTCATATATAAGCATTTTGAGCTTTGTGTGCCATGAGCCAAAGTACAGGACACTTCTGAGCAACCGTCTTGCCTCTTGAATTTCCGTATCATTAGCATATGATCACTGTAAATGAGGGGCAAGTTAAAAAGAGTTATACACTTATACACTGTTTATTCTTCATATGTTCTGTTAAAATCCAAAGAGTCAAAGAAATGATTCAACCCAGAAGTGCGTTTCCGGACCCAGTCCGCGGTCGGATTCCCTCTAAATGTTTTACAGAATGTGAAGAGAATTCTCTGAGGTATAATTTGTTCCAAACACTCTTATTTCCATCTCTTGTTATCTCCCTACCTTGTCTTTAAACAAACACCTGGCACTTCCCTCTGATCAGATGAACAAGTTTGACAGAATTCCGAGTGGAATTTCCATTCACATTTGCTTAGGGGCCAATTCTGACATTTACATATGGATGACTAAGTTTGCATACATGAAAATGTATGGCGAGAGTTTCCTCAGGTTGCATTGTTCACTAGAGAAATTGTTCTGGTGAGTAACAGAAGGCAACACTTACGTTAATGCGGCGGCACAAATGGACTACAACTTATAATTTATTTACTTTCAGAATTGGAGAACATACTCATTCATTCATTCATTCATTCATTATCTTCCGCTTTATCCACCTGGGCCATTAGTCCATTGGTGCCCACACTGCAAATCACGCACACACACATTACATAGGAGTCATCGAGCACATCCTAAGCAGTGTCTGGTGTGATACAGTGCAGTTACCAAATTGTAAACCTCTCCAGCGGATAGTGAAGACAGATTAGAAGATCGGTGTGTCTCTCCCCTCCATCTTGGACATTTACACCATGTCTTTATTGTTGGGTATTGTTTTGTATTTATTGTTCGTACTATCCTGTGTGTCCTGTGTGTATTGTTGTGTGTAGCAGCTTGGTCTGGAGGAACGTTGTTTGGTTTCACTGTGTACTGTAACACTGTATATGGCTGAAATTACAATTAAACTACTTGAGACACTCATTTACACACTAAGGGTCACGTTAGAGACTGGAAGAAAACCAGCGTAAAAACAGGGAGAACATGCAATCCACACAGAAATTGGTTCTCCTGGTCGTCCCATAGAACCCGGGTCATTCTTGCTTAATAAAAGAAACATTTTCTAATAATAATCCTTAATAATAATAGTTTTTTTATGCCGGAACTAATTTTGGGTTAACGGGTGACGGCGAAAAGCCGAAAGATGAAGAATAAGTGTAGAACACACATGGCTCACCGATCATAGGATGGTATAAGCCTTTATAATGATAAGTTGAGTTAGATGGAATGTGTTGCAGCAATGCTTTCTGAAACAAACCTCTGCAAAGGTCATCTTGATCTCAATCATGGAACAACACAAATGGCCAGTGGGATTCATCCGAAGGGGGGAATACTTCGGATTGTTCGGAAGAAGTATGCAGTAAAATAGAACTGGAACGCAGTCCCGGTTTCACTTAAACCAACATCACAAAAATGTTAATGCTCACACTGAACTTTGTGTATTTCCGTAATGTTGAGTAGCGTGACGGGCAGTTACAGTCCAGCAACAAGCTCACACAGTGACCAGGTGCACATACTCACTCTCTGTGTGTGTGTGTGAGTGTGTGTTTGCTCTTGTCGTGACTGTGAGGCCGTTGCTAAGGGATCGGCTTATCTCCAAACCGTATCCATTTCTTCCCCTCCCTCCTGTCTGCCCTCTTTCCGTTTTGTCTTCCGAATTCCAGTGTTCCTTGCCAGCCAAGTCCCATATGACACACACACACACACACACACACCTGCCCCAGCCAAAGAGCCCTAGCCAAACAGCTGTGGTGAACATAACATCGTTAGGCTGACTGATAGAGACCGAATGGCCTGTTTTATGGAGAATAACATCAGGGCTATGATTCGGTGGCTGCAGATTATCACAGCCCTCATGTTATTAGCGATCACACACAACTTTGTGTTCACCATTGTTGTAATACACCTGTTCTATAGTATAAAAATAACCATCATGGGTGTTATTTTGACAAGATGACTAGAGTGATAGGAAACGAGACAGTGCTGTCAGTATCATCAACATTTTCCTCAGATGTCCTTATAATTGACTGATTAACAGTGTGCAGTGTCCTTTTCCTTGTAGCTTAGCATTAGCATTACTTTTTTTTCCTTCACCTCACAACACTTTCATGTTATGGAAACATGTTCAAATTGTATTCACACTGTTCACAATCACCCTGATTCGTTCACCATAATGTAACCGTAAGCGTAACATGGCTAGCTAACACAGAGCATGTCAGCTACACCCACATTCAACTAAGCGAGGGTAAACGACACAAAGCTGTCGGCATTATGAACATTTTCCTCAGATGTCTTGATAAATTACTTTTAAGATGGCTCAAGGACAAGAATGAACTAAAACTGAAGATTATTTTTATTTTTAAATTACTTTAGCACACACTTAGCATACAGTGGGGTCAAAAAATAGTCAGCCACGGTTTGTGCTAGTTCTACTATTTATAAAGATGACAGAGATGTGTAATTTTCATCATAGCTTACACTTCAACTATGAGACAAAATGAGACAAAAATCCAGGAAATCACATAGTAGGATTTTTAAAGAATTGATTTGTAAAATATGGTGGATATACAGGGGTTAGACAATGAAACTGAAACACCTGTCATTTTAGTGAGGGAGTGTAGTTTCATGGCTAAATTGGACAAGCCTGGTGTCCAATCTTCATTAATTGCACATTGCACCAGTAATAGCAGAGTGTGAAGGTTCAATTATCAGGGTAAGAG
>JAOUQV010000020.1:5053803-5064369 GCA_028565295.1 Aspidoras spilotus | reverse complement strand
TCCAATTTAGCCATGAAACTACACTCCCACACTAAAATGACAGGTGTTTCAGTTTCATTGTCTAACCCCTGTATGTGGTTGGACTGTGGGAGGAAACTGGAGTACCCAAATTACACCCATGCCAACATGGGGATAACATGCAAACTCCACAGAAATTTCCACTTCACCGGGTCCTTTGCGATGCTTAACTGTACAGGTGTGGAATAGGGATAAGCTGACTGAGCATACCAATCTCTTATCAGCGGCTGAACCGCTAATATTTTGTTTTCCAGAAGCGTTCCCTCTATCAAATGAGGACAAAATTTCCCCACAAGGATAAAAGGACATCATTACGGTCCCCATAAGGGATAAAATAGTACAAATAAAGAGCCAACTGTCGCTTTTTCATACTGAGCTGGTATTAATTACCTGTGTTAATACTTATGTCAATAGAAAGTCCTGAAAAGTATAGCAATACCAGCATGTTTTTTCCAGTGGAGCGTGTGTGTGTGTGTGTGTGTGTGTGAATATGTCTGCAGGAGACTGAAGATTACAAGGTGAATATGCTGCACCCGTGCCTATCGCATAAGGATCTTAATCTGGTTACACGCTTTTCCGTTTGTTCTGTAACACACACACAAACACACACACACTTTTTCTAATGAATCACACATCTTTAACATATTCATCTTGTCTCAACAAGTCACAAGAGTACTGGAGTTCTTCTATTACACACAATCACACACTCCCCATCACTATTCCCCCCCGAGTACTTTTCATTGACATTATAGCTATTACCGCTGCTAATCAATGCTAATCATAATCACAGCAAATTTCTGCAAATACAACACAAATAAAAATTGGGGACCAGCAAACATTTGGTCCTCCCATAGATATAAAAACATGTATACACAAACACACACACACGCAATACAATACCATTTTAAACATTTTAATGCCATAACAATACAGACACACAGCGCAAAAAAATGCCTCATGTTTTAAATACTTCCAGAATCATTCACTCGAATTTGTATTTATCCCCTTTCTTTCCTTCTTCGGGTAATTTTCATCACCGCTCTCAAGTTTTGCTCCACCAGGTCCTAGCCTTCCACTGTCAATCGAACACATCCAGTCTTCCAATCAGCATTCAGAAGCCCAGCGTCCATTTCTTGCATCTGCCAGGTACTCAAATCTTCTGTGGAAGTGGCGTCATTGGAGAAGTCGGTGCAAGACAAAAGTCCACTTGAACTCAACCGAAGCTTTGTTTCATAGGGTTTCCGTAGACCGCGCCACTATAGGAACGTAGGAGCTGCGAAAATGTATCTTTGATTCTCTGAACTAACCAGACATGCTATCGGACACTTACGAACACGCTCTTACAAGCCGCGCAAGTGCAAACTTTGATAGAGGAAGCAAGAGCCTCCCTTGTAGTCTTACAGCAGTCACACCTGGTCAGCGTTACCTATTTGTACAGTACTTATGTAACTGGGCGTGCAAAAAATTACAAACAACTTCAGCAGTAAAGCAAATATGTTTATTAAGCACTTTAATATACATCAGAAAAAAAAAATCGGAAAAAGTTTAAATGTACACGGTCAAGCTATTTACAATCTCCCGCTTGTTTCGCGAAACCCCGCAGGTTGAAATATTACACGGCACGGAAAGACGGACGGACGGGCGGACGGACAGACATGCAGGATGAAGAAACGGAAAAAGGAAAGCAAAGCATGGCTGCGGGTCAACAGATGGCTTAACATTTCTGAATACTGTCCACACTTCCTTTACAAACGACCGACTCGCCCCCGTTGTTTCTCACTGCCTTCAACTGACAGACATCCTGAGCTTTTCTCGTAGTTTGCTATTGATTTTATATTACTTTTCACTATCACCTACGCTTTTATTCGTCAGCTCTCACTGCCAGCAGCGTGAAACCAAGCGCTACACACAACTTAGACTCGACCCACTCTCGCGGTACTCTTGTAACTTTGGCATGACGAGAACACATTTCAGATGATGCCCTGAACCCAGAATAAGGAAATAATTGTAGTATGCTAACAGAGGAAACACATTTCCAGTAAATCTGCCATGTTGTTTTTTTTCTTCAGGTTAATACATTGAATTTTATTTTATTTTTCCTTCTCCTCAGCTTGAAACATAAAGAAACATACAGTGCATCTGGAAAGAACGCTCACCTTTGTTATCTTACGGACTTGTTCCAAAATAATTCAATAGGTCTACAAACAACACCCCATGATGTCAAAGTGAAAGACATTTGCTTGTGCTTTTTTTTGCAAATTAATAATAAAAGCTACTATATTGAAGCACTATATTGGCAGCAATTACGTCCTCAGGTCCGTTCCGAGTATGAAGCTGCAAGCTTGGGTGCAAGTCACGAAAAGACTTTCACAGAGTTGTCCCAAAGCCACGTGCGATGTGCTTAGGGTCGTTGTCCTGTTGGAAAATGAACCTTCGCGCCAGTCTGAGCTCCAGAGCTATCCGGAGCAGGTTATCGACCCTGACTAGTCTTTCAGTTCCTATTGAAGAATAACATCCCCACAGCATCAAGCTGCCACAAGCATTCTTCACTGCTTGAATGATATTGTCTAGATTATGAACGGTGCCTGATGCTAGGACGTCAGACCAAAGAGTTCAGAACTTTGTTCCTCAGGATCCAAGACTCCTTCAGGTGCGTTTTGGAAAACCCCAGGCAGGCTGTCGTGCCTTTTACTGACTGGTCACTCTACCGTACAGGTAAACTGGTAGATCCACCTGATTGGTGGAATGCTCATTATAATCAGGATGCACCTGAGCTTAACCTGGAGTGTTATGTCATGTTGTATACATAATTGCACTATATTTCCAAAAGTATTTGCTCATCCATCCAAATGATCAGAATCAGGTGTTCCAATCACTTCCATGGCCACAGGTGTATGACTCCTTCAGCATACCAAGACATTTTGGACAATTCCAGGCTCATAAATTTGTGGGAACAGTTTGGATCTGACCCCTTCCTCTTCCAACATGACTTTGTACCAGTGCACAAAGCAAGGACCAGAAAGACATGGATGACATGGAGTCTGGTGTGGATGAACTAGACTGGCCTGCACAGAGTCCTGACCTTAACCCATTAGAACATCTCTGGGATGAATTAGAGCGGAGACTGAGAGCCAGACATTTTCGTCCAACATCAGTGTGTGACCTCACAAATGCGCTTGTGGAAGAATGGTTAAATATTCCCATAAACACACTCCTAAAGCTTGAAGGAGTTGAAGCTGTTCTAGCTGCACATGGTGGACTGACATCATATGGATTAACTCGTGTGTGAGTCAAGGCAGGTGAGTGAATACTTTTGGAAATATAGATTTGGGAAAGGCTGAAACATATGTGGAAAAAAGTCAGGAACTGCAAATACATTCCGGATGCACTGTAATTGCCAGGAGAGACGTAGCGTATAATATTCCTTGGTTGTACACATCACTCTACAGTCTCAAATAGGTGTCTCTTACAGTCTGAAAAATATTTCGTGTATAACACCAGATGATGTTCATGTTAAATATTAGTTAAATATTATGATACAGTGAATTATTCAACATAATAAAGAATTCTAAAGAAAAAGGTCCCACGGGGACTAAATAAAAATTCAAGGCAGGTTTTAAATTAACCCCCCACTCAGGGCATACAGTAACACTACATGATACAGATTTACTAGAAGACAAAAGCAAACTGACCATAATGACCACAAATAAAACCTGCACATAGCACCATGAAATAATACGTCAAGAGCTTTCTTTTTATACACATATACATATATATATATATACCTTCACTGGCCAATTCATTAAGTACACCTTGCTAGTAAAATGTTGGACATCTGTTATCCTTGATCCTTCGTGGCATACTTTCAACCGAGATGGTATTCTGCATTCCTTGTGTTGCCTTTTTACCATCTTTTACCAGTCTGCCCGTTCTCCTCTGACCTCCCACATTAACAAGGCATAAATTTCGTCCACACAACTGCCTCTCGCTGGATATTTTCTCTTTTCCGGTCCATTCTCTGTAAACACTACAGATGGTTGTCTGTGGAAATCCCAGTAGACTTCCCAAACTTCCCAGAAGTTTGTTCAAAGCCACCTTTTAAATCACCTTACTTTTCCATTCTGATGCACGGTTTGCAGCAGGAAGTTGTCTTGACCAACTCGACATGCCTAAACGCATTAAGCATTGAGCACGCGATTGGCCGATTAGATTAGGAACGGGTGTACCTAATAAAGTTCCAAGTGAGTGTGTGTGTGTATATATATATATATATATGTTATGTATATTAGAGTTACATGTATACTGATGGACTGTAATAATTTCTGAAATAAAGACCCGTTCGGGAAAGGGACGATTATCTGAGACGATTCTTTGATTGATTGATATTTTAAATTTGAACTATGACCCCCCCTCTTGGTAAAATAAAAAAAAAACAATAATAATAACAATACTAAAAAAACAAGGTCCATAAAAATAAAGAAAATAAGAAAACCAAGCACGAGTGATTATTTTTTTCATTGCAGAAAAATAAAAAAAGTGCATACATGTTATTAAATAGCAATACATTAAATTAAAAAGATGGCGCGCACGAATATGAGTAGGCTCTAACACCAGTAGGCACATAGATATTCAGTTCATATTATTTTGCAATCAGGATACCTCCCTTGTGTTCCCCAACCCACCCCACCCCCCTTTTTTTATTTATTTATTTATTCTAGCTGAAGTGTTTCACTGAGGGCCGAGTAGCAATGGTTACTAGGAGCATACGCATACATTTCAGGAGGTACGTGTCAACCGGAGATCGGGTTTAGTCAACATATATCAAATCCAAGCACATCCAATCAGACTTTTCATACGTACAACCCCTGATAGACTTTTGTCCCCCGCTGGAAACAGCTGCTTTGGCACATTCTCCATAACATCTGGGTGAGGGTTTCAGTTTTAGATCCCTGAAACAAAAATCATTCGAGTTAGCATATTCGGCTGCGAAACGCTTTCCTGGCACATGCACATTTCAACAAAAACAATATCATGCATAATTTCATTACAGTTACACTGTTTGCTGCACAGCCGCCGAAAGACCAATTATCCCGTAAAGTGCCTATGGCACATGGCCATAAAGTGTCCGTTTAGTTTATTGTTTCAAATTTGCACTGAATTATGAAGAGTATAAAACAATAAGGTCTTAAATAAAATTGAATTAGGTGACGTATTTCCACTTACCAGTCATAACGGAGTCTCTTTCTTGTAGTTAAACCCAGCATCTGATCCTTCAATTTGCAGTTTCAGAGCTTGTTTAAGGCTTAATTCAGACTCCCCTAATGGGTAATTGTCGAGAATGTCTTGATGTCCTCTGTTTTGCATCATTCTGGGTACCGAGACTCTCCCTAAATAGACTTGATTTCCCTGTAGGTGATAATTAGGGTTGGTCATAATCCCATTTCTCTTCTTCTCAAGGCAGATCTGTTGCTGGATATAATATGGCTCCTGCGATTGGCCTGAGTCCAGAGTGTTGGAGCTGCCCAGTGCAATCTTGCAATGAGGGTCCTTTACTGTAAAGTTGGACACTGGTTTGTTGAGAGCGACTCTCTTATCAAATTGGGTCATTTCATATTCTAAAACCTGACCGTGTGGAAGGGCATTGCTGTTTTTTGTTTTCTTCTTGTCTCCAGATCCTTCCTTTCTTGTGCAATAGTTTGTCCCACTTCCACTCTTTCCTCCTTTAGAGGATTTCAGACCTGGTTTCACCTGACTCCAGTCAAATTCACTGGTAGGTGATCCCGGCTGCGGGCCGACGGACTTTGTGGTCGAAGATGGGGAAACTATAGACTGCCTGCTGCGACTTCGAGGCAGAGAGTGCTGTTGGATTTGCTCTGTGAAGCTAAGTCCGTGGAAACTATCTATGGGTACTGTCTGGGCTGTTGACGTGGAGGAAGTAGTCCTCAGTGAGGAGTTTTTTGAGCTTTTCAGGGAATTATTGGAGAGGGAGGACTTTTGTCTATCTACCGTGGAGTCTGGGGATTCAGATGGGGAGCTGAAAGCATGAATAGGTCCATTAGATAAACCTCGACCTGATGGAGGAACATCTCCAGCTCCTGTGCTGCCAGAGCTACTGGATTTGATAGTGAGTGACTGCATCTTTCCTGTAACTGCCAGTGGGGTTTTCTGCTCCATGGTATGTATAGGTGAAGGGTTACAGCCATTCAGACAAGTTGCACCATATTTCTCTAAAAGTTTGATAATCATTGAGTGGCCTCCTTTGGCTGCTACCCTCATGGCCGTGCGCCCAAACTGATCGGCGTGGTTTGGATCCGCACCGTGCTCAAGAAGAATCCGTACTACGTCAATATGACCTTCTTGCGCAGCAATGCCAAGCGCTGTGGCTCCCTGATTGCAAGTGTGATCAACATGAGTGCCACTGTCAATTAAAAATTGCACAACTTTTGTGTGACCTTGCCATGCGGCAGACTGAAGAGCAGATCGCTTTTCATTATCGCAAGAATTCACATCTGCATGGCAGCTGATCAGCAATCTTACCATTTCCACATGGCCTTGCCAACAGGAAACATGAAGGGCTGTCCTACCCTCCGTATCACTAGCCTCTACATTTGCTCCATTCTCTAAAAAATACTCAGACATGCCTAGCTGATTCTCAAGAGCCAGTATGTATAATGTCGGGCGGCCATCAGCATCTTTGTAATCTATGTCAGCCCCATGACTAAGCAAAAGCTCAACAATATCCCTGTGCCCTTCCATAGCTGCAACCCTGAGGGAGTTTCTCCCATCATACCCTCTCTGATCAAGGCAGGATTTATTCTCAACAAGGATGTGCACACAGTCATAATGTCCCTCCTGAGCAGCCAGGATCAAGGGTATACGTCCATCATTGTCCACCTCTGAGCATCGAGAACCTTGTTCAATGAGGGCATTACATACCTGCCGGTGTCCCTCAAATGCTGCCATGTGTAATGGTGTCCAACCAGCATCATCTCTGTGATTTTCATCAAGGCCTCTGTCCAGCAGAGTTCGAACAACCTCCACATTACCTTGAGCAGATGCAATGCTGAGAACAGTCCTGCCTTCACTGTCAATACTGTCCACGGCTGCGCCCCAAAAAAGCAATGTATTAACAACAGAAGCATGCCCCATAGATGCAGCAGCAAGCAAAGGTGTTCTTCCATTATTGTCTGTATGGTCGACATCTGCTCCTCCTTCTAGAAGCAAATCAACTACATCCACATGCCCTTCATAGGCAGCAACCAGAAGAGGAGTCATGCAGTCTTTATCGCAGTGGTCTACTTCTGCACCACGGTCAATCAGAAGACTAACCACTGAGGAATGGCCTTTGCTAGCAGGGACACAAAGTGCTGCAACAGATAAAGCTGTCCGTCCATCAACATCCTCATGGTTTACCTCAGCACCATGGTCCAGCAAGTGCTCTACAATCTCTCTGTGCCCCATGTAGGCTGCTGCAATGAGTGCAGTCCTTCCTTCATTATCAGCCTTATTGACTTCTGCACCATGCTGTAAAAGGTTAAGGACAATATCCTCATGACCTCCCCATGCTGCAGCCCTCAGGGCAGTTCTGCTGTCTGCATCTGCACAGTCAACTTTGGCACCTGCATAAAGTAGTGCTGAAACCACTTCAGAATGACCACCCCAAGCAGCTGACCTTAAAGCTGTCCACCCATCATGATCTGTATGGTTGATGTTGGAATCACAGCCAATCAGGCAGTTAACTACCTTAGTGTGTCCTTGCCTGGCAGCCAGAGTAAGTGGAGTCTGTCCATGGCTGTCCTCAAGCTCCATATTAGCACCTCTGGTTATAAGCAGGTTCACTACATCGAGGTTGCCACTGTATGCTGCATTGGCCAACAGAGTTCTTCCGCTGGAGTCGTTTTGGTTTACTGAAGCACCGTTATCAAGCAAAGTGCGGATGGAATCCTCTCGCTCCAGTGCTTGCTGAACAATGCATGAAGCATGGTCATCCTCATTGCTAATGTGAGCTCCGGCTTTGACCAGAAGCTGCAAGACCTCCTGCTCTTTGGGAATGGAAGCGGAAAGTGAGTCTTTTGCAGGTGTGCCATTCCACACCATCCACAGAGCCAGGTTATAAGGTTCAATCTGCAGGTTGGAGTTGATCAAGTGAAAAGCAAACTCCTGCACCTCCAGAGGTTTGAGCTGCTTGGCTCTACAGGTATAGCTCATAGCCATCATTCGATGACCCTCAGCAGCATTGCAAAGGTATTTCTGTGTGCAGTGCTTAACATCAAGAAGCCACTCGGCAAAACTGTAGTGAAAAAGAATCTTCGTACCTCCGAGTCCATCCACAAGCAGTTTGGAGAGAATGTCCATCTTTTTCTGAAACTCCTCCATTGTCAGAATCATGTTTTTAGTCCAGACGGCATGGTACAACTCCTTCACTGTCAAAGGCCTGCATGTGGCCAGAATGACATTTAGGATAGGTTGCACTTTGGCAAATTGCTTCCTGACAAAAAGTCTTTGGCAGAGCCACAAATAGAGTCCATTCAATGTTCCTGGTATGTCGCGGATCTCGCGGAGCATGATGAAGTTATCAACCACGCCATCCAGGACACGCTCCAGGTATAAAAAACAGCCGCTGCTTTTAATGTGGAGCTGGTTCAGCATTTCCGCAGTTTCCTTGGTCAGGTGTTGCCGTAGTGCCTCTTCCTGGTCAAGCCGGTGCAGGATATATTGCTGAACATCCTTAACAATGTAAGCTTTGCGAAGGTCATCCAGACTGATTTTGCGAAAACCTGTAAGAGAGACAGAAAAAAATGTTTTAATAATGCAGTGTATTCATTCATTTATCCATTTTCTATACCCGCTTAAGAGAGCCATAAGAAAAGCCTTTGCCCACTAGGCAACTGTGGACACGAGTCCACAGGGCGCCAATCTATCATAGGGCACACACACAATCACACACACTAACGGGCAATTTAGAGACACCAATTAACCTATCAGGCATGTCTTTGGAATGTGGGAGAAAACCGGAGAACCCGGAGAAAACCCGTGCAAACATGCAAACTCCACACAGAAATTTCCCCAGAGTCGCCGCACCCGTGGCTCGAACCTGGGATCTTCTTTCTGTAAGACCATAGAATGATCCAATGTGCTACTGTGCTGCCCTTGCAGTGTATTACACAAAGATATTCATCTACAGGAGACAAAACTATTGGAATGATCTCTGGAATACAAGACAGTAATCATGTTTGGACACACATTCAACTGCCCGGACCGAGATTTTACACTCAACGTGACATTTGTAACTTGAATGCGCCCAGTGTTCGTTTCGACTAGCTAGAATGTAAGAGCTCCCAGATGTGAAGCAAATTAGGGCACACACAACACACAAATAGGTCGGATAAACCTTACAGCGCTGATAACGGCAGACCTTCCGGGGCTGAAAACATGGTCTTGCACAGTATACAAAACACGGTTCCAGGATGAAAGGTCTATTTATAATAGCAGCCATAAGTGGGAATTTTTTTCCTCTCGCATAAAATAAACAGCTAAAGAGCCGCTAACGGATCACGTCTGAAAGGATCTTGCATATTCTGTACCTAATCAAATGCATTCGTCATATAAACCTGAAACTCATTAATCAACGCTAGACAGCTTGTTCCTGATAAGTGTGAATTCCATACTTTCATCTCTGGCCATGTGAAAGAGGAGAACAGTTTCCCTGTGGAAGCACATCTCGGCACGTCTGGAAGCCCGAGGGCAATTGAGGCATTTATGCATGGATGTTATTTACTGTTCCCATGGACTAGCTCGGGGAAGAAAAAAAAAAAAAGTTGTTAGCATGTTTCTCAGCAATCGTGCAGGAAATCGCTGGGAAAGCAACGAGAAGAATTCTTTCTTGTTAAATAACTGCGTGTGCATCTGATAAAAGTATCTGAAGTGTTACGTTCTCTGCCAGGAAGACAGATTTGAACCTGGGGTTAAAAGGAGAACAAACGTAAAACCATGTACCTTGGTTTAATCCTAGTTTTAAGGGAAGCCGGTGACCAACCGGGAAACCCTGGGCGCAAAGGGCAGGAACAATCCTAGATCACACACTATCACACAATCACACACTAACGGGCAATGTAGAGACACCAATTAACCTATTGTGCATGTCTTTGTGGGCAGTCGTAGGCTTGTGGTTAAGGAACCAGCCTTGCGACTGGAAGGTCCCTGTTTCAATTCCAAGTACCAACAAGTCATGGCTGAAGTGTCCTTGGGCAAGGCACCTAACCCCCAGTTGCTCCCGACAAGTCATGGCTGTAGTGCCCTTGGGCAAGGCACTAATTAACCTATTGTGCATGTCTTTGTGGGCAGTCGTAGGCTTGTGGTTAAGGAACCAGCCTTGCGACTGGAAGGTCCCTGTTTCAATTCCAAGTACCGACAAGTCATGGCTGAAGTGTCCTTGGGCAGGGCACCAATTAACCTATTGTGCTTGTCTTTGGGGGCAGTCGTAGGCTTGTGGTTAAGGAACCAGCCTTGCGACTGGAAGGTCCCTGGTTCAATTCCAAGTACCAACAA
>JAOUQV010000020.1:4728496-4740557 GCA_028565295.1 Aspidoras spilotus | reverse complement strand
CAAAAGTGTGTTAACCGGGAAAACCAGGAACCGGGAAAACCGCAGCCTTGAAAGGATCGTCAACAATAGGCAATCAAACAATTTAGGGAGATTCACAAGGAGTGGACTGCTGCTGGAGTCAGTGCTTCAAGAGCCACTATACACAAACGTATCCAGGACATGGGCAACAACTGTCGCATTCCTTGTATCAAGCCACTCATGACCAAGAGACAACGCCAGAAGTGTCTTACCTGGACCAAGGAGAAAAGAACTGGACTGTTGCTCAGTGTCCACTGTGTTGTTTTCAGATGAAGGTAGATGTTGCATTTCATTTGGAAATCAAGGTCCCGGAGTCTGGAGGAAGAGTGGAGAGGAAACACAACCCAAGCTGCTTGAGGTCTAGTGTGAAGTCAGTGATGGTTTGGGGAGTCATGACAGAGTCAACGCAGCCGTTCATGTTCATCAACATGAACATGTGTGTGTGTGTGTGTGTGTGTGTAATGAATCTATATAATGTGTGTGTTCTACAGTTTGTATTGAATTACTGAAATAAATTCACTTTCTGATCATATTCTAATGTATTGACATGCACCTGTGTATACTGTATGTGTGTGTGATGTCTATATAACATTGTGAGGACAAAGTGCCCCGATGAGGACAGTAATATCTGACATGTTTGACCTTATGGGGACTTTGTGCTGGTCTCCATTGGTCTCCATCTCCGTGGTTAAGGTTAAAGTGAGGGTTTATGTTAGTTAGCTGCATTACTAGTTAATCAATAAGACGTTCCTATCAGTATAGCAAGACAAGCGTGTGTGTGTGTGTGTGTGTGTGTGTGTGTGTGGGACATAGCTCAATGTTAATGTTAATCATTCTTCATCCTGGCAGATTTGGGTTGAACAGGAAGCGTTAGCCGCTGCTGCGTTTAATCATCTATCCACCCAGAACATGAAGGTCACTACAGCAGTGGTTAGCAAACAGAAAGCCCTAAGAGACAGGTAAGAGGTGCCATGTTTATTTAACCCTGCTGACCTCTGCTCCTCAGCATGACCAGTTTATTTTAATCAGTTGGCGCCTGGCTCCACCCTTTTTTTTTCCACATGTAGTCATTTTAATAGCACCATCTTTCATACTATCCTTAAAACCCACCTCATCTGACCATGACCAGTCCCTCTTCCTGTACTCTGTTGGGTGGCACGACGGGGCATGGGTAAGGCTGCTTCACAGTAAGAAGTTCCCTCGTTTGATTCACGTGAAGGGTGTATTATGTCTCTCCTCTGTGGAGTATGCATGTTCTCTTTGGGTCAGTGCAGGTTTCCTCAGTGCACTCGGAATTTGTCCCCAAATGCAAACATACAGTAGGTTTTGGACAAAGCGGAGGTACGACTTCTACCCCATGAGGGTTATAACGTACTGACCGTTCTCTTATCTACTTATGGATGAAGCCAGAGATGGAGATTTCACGAGGGACCAGATATAATTAAACGTTCAAATTCCTAGAGTGGCAGGGTGGCGCTGTGGGTTGCGCTGTCGCCTCGCAGCAAGAAGAACCCGGGATTGATTGCCGGTTGGGACAACCAGGGAAATGTCTGTGTGCATGTTCTCCCCATGTGCACGGGATTTTCCGGGTGCTCCGGTTTCCTCCCTTATTCCAAAGATGTTAGGTTAATTACTGTGTCTAAAGTGACCCTTAGTGTGCGTGTGTGACCAACGATGGAGTGGCGCCCTTATTAGGGTTGTTCCTGGGCTTGCGCAGAGTTGCCGGGTGAGCACCTGTTGGCCTGCGACCCTGCGTGTTTTAAGCAAAAGATGAATGGATAGTAATTCCTGAGTCTTTTCTTTTTTTGCCATCAGCCTTGCAGTAATCGAGGGAAAACAGCGCCTCCTATTGTCAGCCCTCCAGCGCCACTTAGTCTCTCAGCACTTGTATAACACAATACTTCGAGAGATGACGAGCACACAGCTCGTACACACGGACACACAGGTGCGTAGACACGCTAGGTCTGAAACAATTACACACACTTAATATGTGTACTAACACATAGTGCTCTGTGATTGGTCAGAGCCTCCAGCTGGAGCCCCTTTCAGACCTCGAAGCAGCCTCTGAGCTCCTCCGAAGCCATGCCCAGTTTCTCATCAGCCACGCCCTTGATCACCAGGTTCAAATGCGATTGGTAACACCTGACAGGACAGAAGACGAGGATGGACAGAAGGTGAGGCAGCAATTGGTGAATAGATAATAATATTGTCAGCTTAAAATAAGAACTCGGTTCGGATGGCAAAAGAGAGGGGTCCAACCTTTTACTTGCAAGGTGTACCTAATAAAGTTGCCAGTGAGTGTATGTGTGTGTGCGTGTGTGTACATGTGTGTGTGTGAAAATCATTTAGACACATGAAAAAGACATGCTGCAGGCGGCACAGTGACACAGTGAATAGTGCAGTAGCCTCACGGCATAAAAGATCCCGGGTTCGAACTCCAGGTGTGGCAACTCGGGGGAAATTTCTGTGTGGAGATTGCATGTTTTCCCCGTGTTTGCACGGGTTTCCTCCAGCATTCCAAAGACATACATGAGAGGTTAATTGATGTCTCTAAAATGGCCATTAGTGTGTGTATGATGTGTGTTTGTGTGCGCCCTATGATGGATTGGCGCCCTGTCTAGGGTTGTTGCTTTGTGCACTGGTGCACAGTCATGTTGGAAGATGAGGGGGCCAGATCCAAACTGTTGGACTATTTGCTCACCCATAAAAATAATGGGAATCAGGTGTTCCAATCACTTCCATGTCCACAGGTGGACATGACATTTTGGACAATTCTATGCTCCTAACTTTGTGGGGACAGTTTGGATCTGACCCCCTTCCTCTTCCAAAATGCACCAGTTCACAAAGCAAGGTCCATAAAGACACGGATGAACACGGAGTCTGGTGTGGATGAACTTCAAAGGGCGGACATTAACCCGATAACCCGAACATGTGGGACGATTTAGCACTTGTCCCGTGTCGGTACGTTTACAGACTGTTGCAGGAGGCATACGGAGAACCTCGGGTGGAATAATAATAATAGTGTTAGTATTTGGGAGAGCAGTATTTATGCAAATGACTCTTCTCTCACGCTATACAGAAGCAGCTGATGAAGGCTTTCGGTGACGACACGTGCATGTCACGTGAATCTCTTTCCGCACTGATAACGAACTACCACTCCCGTCTTCAAACCGTCGTCACGGCAATGCAGCTACGTCCACAACTACAGTACTCACGTATGCATCGTTCACGTGCGTCACCCAGACTGTACAAATGCTGTGTTTCAGAAGCGTTTCACAATGTGTGTGTGTGTGTGTGTGTGTGTGTAGAGTTAAAAGAGAGATGGCAAAAGACAGCAGTGTGTGTAAGATCTCTACAGAGGGAGCTTAACCACTGGGCTAGAAAGCCACACTCGGCTGAATTCTACAGGAGGTATATACAGTACACACACACACACACACACACATATATAGTGACATCAATGAATTCTACGCCTCACAAACCTGTGTGTGTGTGGGTGTGTTCAGGGTCGAGCAGCAGAAGCAACGTTTTCTGTCTCACTGTGACAATGAGTGCGTGTGTGACCAGGAGGACCTGCATCTCCAAACACATACCATCAGTCGGGAGCTCCAGGTAAGTTCATACACACACACACACACACACACTCGGGGAATACTAAGTAAAGGTGCATGGTGTTAATGATGTGTGTTTAGAAAGAAGAAGAACGTTTCCTGTCTCGTGTGTCGGCTCTGATACGAGTTCCTGCGACAAACGGATGCACAGGTCCGACACTCGTTTGCTACTTCATCCCACACTCTTGTCTCTTTTTTTTATGCTCACCTTGTCTCTTTGTCTCTCTCTCTCTCTCTGACTATTTCTCAGGAGACTGATGGAGCGTAAACCCAACAGATGTTGCAGTATGTGCTGGGTTCAAACCTTTTTTTTTAATAAAGCCTTTGCAAAATACCTTTGTTTTTTATCTCTTATGGCACGGTGGATCGGTTTCCTCCGGGTGCTCCAGTTTCCTCCAGCATTCCAAATACATGCATGATAGGTTAATTGGTGTCTCTAAATTGCCCGTAAATGTGTGTGCGCCCTACGATAGATTGGCACCCTGTCTCGGGTTGTTCCTGCTCTCCCGCCCAGAGTTGCCATGTGAGCACTGACTTCTCCGTGACCCTAAAACTAGGATTAAGTGGGTTTAGAAAATGAATGTTTCACACACACACACACACACACACACAAACACACACACACACACACATAACCTATGCTTTTTTTAAATCTATCACCAGTCGAATGATAAAATGTTATTGTGATATTTGTGATGATTATATAGTATTTCTACAATGAGTCTCCTTCTCTGGAGCTGGTCCAACGTTTTGGTGAGACATTAGGAAACAAACTCCACAAGATTCTCCATATGCAAGTTGACCCATGTCTGGCGCAGCAGCTATTAGCTAGTGTGACATGGCCAGCCGCTGTGTGACCTCCATCTGAATGTTTCTTGATGGTTCCATCTATGGCTCCTAACTATCTGTCCAAGGTTAAAGTCACACAAATTTACCCATAGGTTATAAATGTTGCTTTCTGCTGTGCATGGACCTTATACAAGAGCTGAGTGTGATGTAAGCGATGATAGGCAACCTCAGTGTATTATACACCAAACGAAGGGTGTGACATTTGCGCAGTGGAGTGGAGTTTGTAAGGGTTTACTCCCACAACTATACTTTTTAATCCCTCTGTATCCCTAATGAACAAGCTGGACTGGGACAATGTCAAGGAAAAACTCCCTGAGGTGATAAGAGTAAAAAACCTCAGAGGAACCAGACCAGTGTGTGTAAGTGTATGTGTAGTGGTGAGAGTGTTGTACAAGTCCACAGGATGTTCCCGGACGCCAAACACCAGGCTGGACCAGGCACTCTTTCAGTAGTAGCATGTGTGGACCCGTCTCTTTGGCTACTTCTACGGTCACCAAACTGGTATTTGGTCAGGATCTGACCTCGTGGTGCAACAGTATCTCAGTGTCCAAATCCAGAGTATTTAGAACATGTGTTTTACTATTAACTTTAACAACTTCTTCTCCTTGTTTATTGGCGGATGGCAGACCAAACTGATAAGTGCATTACCGCCACCAGCTGGTCGAGGTGTGGGGCAGGACATGATACTAGGCAAGTGGGGAAAAAAGGAATGGACTTTCAAATTCTGTTTGTTATGCTTGTTTCTTTAAATGTATATTATTATATTTTGGGGTCAGCCGTGGCTTAATGGATAGGGTAAAGGGCTGGGGACCACGAGATATCGCCGGTTCGAACCCAAGTCATGGCTGAAGTGCCATTGACCAAGGCACCCAACTGCTCCCCGTGCGCTCCAGTAGAGTGCAGCACGCTGCTCCAGGTGTTCAGCCCTGGATGGGTTAAATGCATGGAAATAATTTCACTACGGGGATCAATAAAGTATCTATTATTATTATTACTGCCCCATCAGTGAAAGAACAACTCCGCCATCTTGCGTCGAGAATGTAAATCGGAAATGTAACAACTGCGCATGCGCGGCGTCACACTACGTCTCAATATTGCGCGTGCGTAGAATCTGCCTAGGAAAAAATGGCGGCGAGTAATGGTGTAGGGATGGAAGTGGACGCGGCTGGTGAGTGGCTATGTTCTAAACTTTTATACCGACGCCATTTTTAATATCAATACTTAATGTTATTAATAATCACATTGAAGGTGTTCAAAGCAGAGCGGTCTGCACAATAAATGTATGTATTGTAATGTATTATAAATGTATTAGGTTCTGGAGAAGTGCAGTGCTTAATGGTGATTGGCTAGGCACAAAATATAGCTGTCTTCTGATTAGAGGGTTTTCGTAGTTGTCCCGCCTCCATGTAACGAGCTCTGTGGTGATTGGTCCATAGCATGAACGATACATTTGGGGTGTTTTGACAACAGTCAGGAGGAAGCGTTATCAATAACGTCATTAGTAATACATTGAAAGCAGGGGCATCGATAGCGCTGTGATAGTGTTGTGGCCTCACAGCAAGAAAGTTCTCGGGTTTGAGCCCCGGATGGGGCAACTCGGGAAATTTCTGTGTCGAGTTTGCGTGTTCTCGCGTAGGTTTTCTCCGGATATTCCGGTTTCCTCTCAAAGACATGCATGTTAGGTTCATTAGTGTCTCTGAAATGCCTGTTAGTGTGTGATCGTGTGCATGTGTGCGCCCTATGATGCATTGGCACTCTCTCTAGGGTTGTTCCTGCCCCTCACGCCAAAGATATGCCGGGTGGGCACCGGCTTCCCTGTAACCCCAAAACTGGGATTAAGCAGGTATAGAAAATGAATGAAATCCTATTAAAACATACAATAATTATGGAGTCGGCTTGGCTAAATGGATATTATAGAGGGCTGGGGACCAAGGGGTCGTCAGTTCGATCCCCACACTTGGCAAGTCATGGCTGAAGTTCTGTTGATCAAGGCACCAAACTCCCAACTGCTCCCCGTGCACCTCAATAGGGGCAGCACACTGCTTCAGGTGTTCCCTCCGGGCATCAAAAAGGGTAATTGGGGGCGGGGGGGATAAAAATAAACACAGCATTTAATACAAATATGTTCTCATGTCCTTTAATAAACACAACATCAGGGGTCCACGTCACAATAAATTATTTATCATATGCATGTATGTTATCTGCTACTGTATATGATCTAATAGTGTGTGTGTGTGGGTGGATGGGGTGATCAGCAAGCCCTAGTGTGATGGCGTCCGGGGTCACAGGCAGTGTATCTGTGGCACTTCATCCTCTTGTGATCCTCAACATCTCAGACCATTGGATCAGACTACGCTCACAAGAAGGGCGAATAATACAAGGTTTACACACACACACACATACACACACACATATATATATGAAGAGGGAGAGAATATTTTAAGCTAAAAGCTGTGATAATGTCTAGAAATTGTTATATTTGTAATGTGTGTGTGTGTGTGTGTCAGTGATTGGCGCTCTGATCGGGAAGCAGGAAGGCCGCAACATTGAGGTGATGAACTCCTTCGAGCTGCTGTTCCACACTGTGGAGGATCGAATTCACATAGACAAGGAGTATTACTACACAAAGGAGGAGCAGTGTAAGTGTAGACTCGCCTATGTTATGATGCTACCAGCACCGTGCTTCACAGATGGGATGAGGTTCTAGATTTGCTCTCATCCACTCACGGAATATTTAAATTGTCTGCTAATCCGAATGATTCAAACACTTCTTACTTGCAGAATTGTGAATAAAGGTGATTTAAGTGACTTTGAACGTGGCATGGTTGTGTGTGTGTGTGTGTATGTGTTAGTCAAGCAAGTGTTTAAGGACATGGAATTCCTTGGCTGGTACACGACCGGTGGTCTTCCCGATCAGTCAGATATCCACATTCATAAGCAGGTGGGCAGAGCCGAGAGTTTTTATAATAGCTTCCTCTTGAGTTCAGTAGGAAGCGGATTAATATCTGTGTGTGTGTGTGTGTGTGTGTGTCTTGCAGGTTTGTGAGATCATCGAGAGTCCACTCTTTCTGAAGCTCAACCCTATGACTAAACACACAGACGTAAGACATGTGCTCTGATGCATGCATACATTCGCTACAGACTGTAAACATACTAACACACACACACACACTGTCTGTTTATTTCTGTCTTGCAGTTGCCCGTCAGTGTGTATGAGTCTGTAATCGACATCATTAACGGAGAGGTGGGAATAAAGATCATGTACTTGTTATTGATGATGATGATGATGAAGATGATGGTGGCTGTGGTGTGGAATCTTTTTGGCTCCGATTGTGGTTTTGCTTTGTTTCTAGGCGACCATGTTGTTTGCAGAGCTGCCATACACTTTGGCGACAGAGGAAGCTGAGCGAATCGGGGTGGACCACGTGGCCCGCATGACGTCGACAGGAACGGGAGAGAATTCGACAGGTGACACTTGGGGGGGTGTGAGGGTCGGTGTCCACTCGACAACTCTGGGCGTAAGGGTGGGAACAACCCTAGACAAGGCGCCAAGCCATCATAAGGCACACACACAATCATGCGCACATTCACACACTAACGAGCAATTAAGAGACATTAATTACCCTATAATGCATGTCTTTCCATAATGTATAATTCCATGTCTTTGGAATGCGAGAGGAAACCGGAGTACCCGGAGAGAACCTCACGTTGCCTCTCTGTAGTATTTGTTATAAACCCCTCTGTCTCTCTCTCTCTCTCTCTCTCTCTCTGTGTCTATCTCTCTCTCTCTCTCTCTCTCCCAGTCGCCGAACACCTCATAGCTCAGCACAGCGCCATTAAAATGCTGCACAGTCGAGTAAAACTAATCCTGGAGTATGTGAAAGCGGTGGAGGCAGGTGAGACACCAGCGCACGCCACTTTTACTACAGTATACACTCACAGACCACTTTATTAGGTACACCTTACTAGTAAAAGGTTGGACCCCCTTCTTTGTGGCAGAGATGGCATTCTGTATTCCTTGGTTGAAACAAGCGGTTATTTGAAATGCCATGTGATTGAACAATCAATTGAACCTAATAAAGTGGCCAGTCTCAGTGAGTCTCATTATTATTGCATGTATCTAACTGAGATGTTGTGTTCTGTGGTTGTTTAGGAGAAGTCCCGTTCAACCACGAGATCCTGCGTGAGGCTAACGCCCTGTGTCACCGCCTACCTGTGCTCAGCACGCTCAAGTTCAAGACTGACTTCTATGATGTAAGTCACACGTGTTTGCATCGTCACGTGTTTGCATCGTCACGTGTTTGCATCTTCAATCGGGAACCACAGCTACAGAGATACAAGTGTATGATCTTTCTCACATAGTGTGTGTGTGTGTACACACCTGATTACAGTAAACATTAGAGTGCTTAATTAGGTACACCTGTTTAGTCACATGGCCACAACTCAAAGCATTTAGGCATGTAGAGGTGGTCAATACACATTTCTGAAGTACACACCGCACGTCAGAATGGTGACTGAAGTGACTTACAATGTGCCAATCAATGTGCCAATCAATGTGCCAATCAATGTGCCAATCAATGTGCCAAGACTTACAATCCTCCTCTGGAGGATTTAACTGTCACATGTACATTTATTTCTATTCTGAAAAGTCTTTGCAATACTCTAAGACTTGTAAAAGTGTGCACAGAATGACACAGATGTGTGTGTGTGTGTGTGTGTGTTCTCTCATGCAGCAATGTAATGACGTCGGTCTTATGGCATATCTTGGCACCATCACCAAAACCTGCAACAGCATGAACCAATTCATCAACAAGTTCAACGTGCTCTACGACAGACAGGGGATCGGCCGGCGCATGCGGGGGCTCTTCTTCTAACCAACACACACACACACACACACACAGGTTTCATATGGCGAATGTTGTGAAGTTACACTATGTTTCCAAAAGTATTCGCTCACATGCCTTGACTCACATATGAGCAAATCCATAAGGTTTAATATGACGTCGGTCCCTAGAACAGCTTTAACTCTTCTGGGAAGACTGTCCACAAGGTTCAGGAGTGTGTTTATGGGAATGTCTGACCATTCGTCCCGAGTCGCATTTGTGAGGTCATACACTGTTGGACGAGAAGATCTGGCTCTCAGTCTCCTCTCTAATTCATCCCAAAGATGTTCTAACGGGGTAAAGTCAGGACTCCACACCAGACTCTGCCATCCATGTCTTTATGGACCTTGCTTTGTGCACTGGTGCACAGTCATGTTGGAAAAGGAAGGGGTCAGATCCAAACTGTTCCCACAAAGTTGGGAGCATGGAATTGTCCAAAATGTCTTGGTATGCTGAAGCATTCATACACCTGTGTCCATGGAAGTGACTGGAACACCTGATTCTGATCATTTGGATGGGTGAGCGAATACTTTTGGAAATGTAGTGTATTTCTGTTCAGTAATAATAACATTTATAAATCATAACCCAAGGTCCATCACCACTGACTTACACGTGTCCTAATAAATGTGATGCCGCTCTTCTGTTTTTTTTTCCCCTCTGTGTCATTATTGAGACTGGTTTGAGGAAGAGTGAAATCATTCCGTTTAAAGATTCCTGACTCAACTGTTGTACAGGGTGGGCCATTTATATACCCCTATATAAATGGCCCACCCTGTACTTTTCAGAGTTAAGAAAATCTCGTTATCATTGCTATTATGTTGGGGCGGCATGCTGGCGTGGAGGGTAGTGCTGTCTCCTCGCAGCCAGAACGATGTGTGGGATGACCGGGAAATGTCTGGGTGGAGTTTGCATGTTCTCGCCGTGTTCGTGCGGGTTTTCTCCGGGTGCTCCGGTTTCCTCCTGCTATCCAAAGACATGTATGGTGGGTTAATTGGTGTAGCTAATTTTCCCATTAGTATGTGAATATATATGATTGTGTGTGTGTGCCCTATCCTCCACTTGCGCCCAGTGTTGCTGGGTGGGCAAGTCTCCAGAAGAACTGGGGCAGATCTCCCCATGAGCTCACTAATGCGTAGCAAAAATACATATTTTTCACAGTAAAGTACATTATTACTTATAATATACACTCACCTGTCACTTGATTAGGTATATCTGTTCAATTGCTCGTTAACACAAGTCGACTCATATCCCCTGCAGCAGCTCTTCCAGTCTGATGCTCACCTCTTCTGCTGGAGGTGCAGGAACAGTACACATACACTATATTGCCAAAAGTATTTGCTCAGCTGTCTTGACTCATATGAGCTAATCTATAGGGTTCAGTATGACGTCAGTCCGCCATTGCAGTTAGAACAGCTTCAACTCTTCTGGGAAGGCTGTCCACAGGGTTTAGGAGTGTGTGTGTTCATGGGAATTTTTGACCATTCTTCCCGAATCACATTTGTGAGGTCATACACCGATGTTGGACGAGAAGACCTGGCTCTCAGTCTCCGCTCTAATTCTATCTGGGTAAGGTCAGGACTTTGTGCAGGACAGTTAAGTTCATCCACACTAAACTCTGTCGTCTATGTCTTTATGGACCTTTATGGATCATGTTGGAAGAGGAAGGGGTCAGATCCAAACTGTTCCCACAAAGTCTGGAGCATGGAATTGTCCAAAATGTCTCGGTATGCTGAAGCATTCATACACCTGTGTCCATGGAAGTGATTGGAACACCTGATTCTGATCATTTGGATTGGTGAGCAAATACTTTTGGAAATATAGGTCGACATTTTATATGCCTTAAGAGCCTTAAGTTGGGATCAAATGCCACCTGCCAGGTGTTCCTAATCTGTTGAGCATCATTCTGTGAAGTATTGATTAATAAACCTAGTTTATAATTATTTGAAAAGTTTTGGACAGAAGCTTCATATTTACACTGGTTTTCTTCAATATATGTGTTTTTTAATGGACGGGGAAGAAATCACAACTCCTCGCTTGAGTCGACTGAGACTTTGACCTTTAACCTTTAACGTGTAACATGTTTTTGTGTGTTGAGCTGTTTAGACTTTACCCTGCTATCAAACGCCTCATGCTTGCCAGCCAATGGGAATCATACGGAAGTTGAACACTGGAATTCAGGAATTGTGAAGCTGGGGAAAACAAGACACACACATGGTCCAGAGAGAGGAAGTGACCTGCATCAGCAGGGAAGGCGGCTCGGTTACAACCTACTGACCACTTCAGCCTGTAGTGTCAGTTATAGGCTTTTCATGTGGTTACTCGTATCTACTCTGTGGCACACAGTGGCAGATTTGGACGTCCACCAAAACATTTACAAAAACTAACGTGGTGTAAAATAGAATAGGTTTCTGCAAAGAGGAAGTAATGAACTGCAGAAGTTACACAATATCAACACTGTAACGTTTACCAGACGGGCGGGCAGATGGATAGATGGAGGGATGGACGAAGGGAGGGATGGAGGGAGAGACAGACAGACCGACTAGAGATTTTAAAAATGAGCTCGAAAGATACTAGGTAGCTAGCAATAAGAAAAACAGACAAAAGATATATCTATAGGTAGAATGCAGATAGATAGATAGACAGATAGATAGATAGATAGATAGATAGATAGATAGATAGATAGATAGATAGATAGATAGA
>JAOUQV010000020.1:4494641-4506168 GCA_028565295.1 Aspidoras spilotus | reverse complement strand
AAGTGGCTCTTGATGCATCACAAAGACTTGCTGCCTTGGTCACAGATGCGCCAGCAAGACGTGCACCAACAATTTGTTCTCTTTTGAACTCTGGTATGTCACCTATAATGTTGTGTGGATTGCAATATTTTGAGCAAAACTGTGCTCTTACCCTGATAATTGAACCTTCACACTCTGCTCTTACTGTACAATGTGCAGTTAATGAAGATTGTCCACCAGGTTTGTCCAATTTAGCCATGAAACCTCCCACACTAAAATGACCGGTGTTTCAGGTTCATTGTCTAACCCCTGTAAGTTTTTGCACTGTGGTCCTATGATTATAATCACCTACATGCACACAGAGAGTGATGGAGTATTATCTATATGGATATATACAATTCAGTATTTAATTAGTGATTTTTACAATGGAACATTGTCACAAAGAGAGATTTTGTTTGTGTAAATATTGGATAATATTCCACCCTGACCATTAAAAACCCATCATCTACTTCTTTTAGAATTATCTTTGGGTTCTTTATGTAATATTCTGGCATATGTGTTACTATACTCGGCATGGTAGTCTCTCCCTATAATATTCCTCCTACATTCTTCTCACATCCCTCTCTCCTTTTTTGCCTTCACCCCTCTCTCATCACTTTCACCCACCCTTTCTATTTCTCCAGCCATATTTCACAGGACTACTCCAGTCAGTCAAGGTTGGATGGTTTTTACCTCCAGTTTCACATCTGAACACACACATACACACAATCTCCTTTATGCTCAGTCCTGATGTTTAATAAATGCGTTGTCGCTTGCAGTGAAGCATGTCAGATTGGCTGGATTTGTCGTGTGTGACAGAAGAGAATGGCACTGGATGGCACCACCAATCTCTGCATGAGGGTCATGGAGGCTCCACAGCTCTATGATCGTGCCACTTACTCATCCATTATTGGCACGTATCTTACAATATATTGCATTTTATGGCAGGAGTGTGTGGATGACCCCTCTACTATTCTGTCCTCTGGTCTCTGAACCGATTGCATTAGAAGCAAGTTTGATTACATTTCAGATTAAAGTGGGTGCAGCCTGAGTGAATTACGCTGCCGTTACCTGCTCAAGATGGGAGTGAAGCAGCTGTGCGGGCTTCATTCCATTGCGCTCATGACCTTGAGGGTCATAGAATAGAAGGAGTCATTTATCAGAGGTATGCTGGAGAAAGGAAATGGAGAAGAGTCTGTAGGCTGGCATTCATACAACTAATGGCACTGGGCTGCTATCTGGGTGGATGTCTATGTGGCATTATATTTCTTATATCATGTCATACGCTGTCATCGCTTTGAGGTGCTTGACTGCACAGAAGTGCTCTGTGGGATAGGAATAAGCTGTCTAAGCTTCCCAATCTGATGCTAACTCTAAGGGCAATTTAGTGACACTAATTAGCCTAGTGCATGTTTTTGGGATGTGGGTGGGAACCGAAGGAAACACACAAGGACACGGGAAGAACATGCAAAATCTACACAGAAACGAAGCAGGATGCCACCCTCTTGGTGTACGGCAGCAGTGTGAATAGACGATGGGTTCGAGCGATTTGCGAATCGATTCTGTTTTTATTTACATTTTACACAGCGTACCCATTTTTTTTCCGTATTGATCTCCTCTTCATTTCTACACACCACATTCCCTCATTCCTTTTCGTTATTCATAACTGTCTCTCTCTCCTTATCTACCTTCATTATTGCAGTTTCATGAATAAGAAATAGAGTGGAAAGACTCTGAGTGACCCCCCCCCCTTCCCCAGGGCAGCACATTAGACTATTGATTAGGGAAATTGCGGTTATCTCCGTTCTCTTCGTCTATAATCAAACACATCTAACAGGGAACTTTTGCCAGACAGGCTTTACCTCAAACAGCTTCATTTAAAGCCTGATAGACTACTCTGGTGTCTACATGTTGTAAGTTCATGTAGAAAAGCAGCCGCTACAATGAGTTCTGTTTAAAATAAGTGGTTAAAATGTGTAAATGTTACAAATAAATGAATAAATGTTACTCAGACTAAACGTTACATGACTTTAATTTGTTCTTTATATTGTTACTTGTATAAGTAAAAAAAACAGGAGCTGGAAGTTCATGTCTAATTGTACGACTCTTCTGTTCAACGACCTCCATTGAATGGTGCATGTTATTTCTACAGCGGTGTTTAAAAGCATTTTAAGGGCTGATAAACACTTGCTTTCTCTCTTTCTTTCTATTTCTTGTCATAAATACACTCAACGGCCACTTTATCTGGTACAACTTGCGAAAAGGTCTTAGAAAAAGTTGTAAGTACTAGAAAAGGTTGTAGCACAGCAGTTAAGTTCCTACCTACGTGAGAACAACACTACACAGAGCTGTTTAAGATAGTTAGTGATCTTCTAGTGGCATCTGATCAGGGTTGTGTATCCCTTATTTCTTGTGTTGCTAGACTCTAGTGCAGTGTTTGATAACATAGATCACACTGTTTTCCTTCACAGATTGGAGAATGTTGTAAGAGTTAAGGCATCAGCCCTCTGCTAATTTAGATCTCATTTGTCGAAAATTATCATTATATAGATTTAAACGTCTGTGTACTGTAAAATATGGTATCCCTCAAGGTCCTGTCTTATGCCCGTTGTTTTTCTCATTGCATATGCTGCCTCTGGGTAAAATTATTCAAAGACATGGTATCAGTTTTCATTGTTATGCTGATGACGTAACGCTGTATGTTTCAGCAACTACAGATGAGAGAGACATCATCTTAATAAAGTTGAGGAATGTGTAACGGACATTAGACAATGGATGCAAACTTTCTCCTTCTTAACTCTGAAACAGAAGTACTCCTTCTTGGACCACAGACAGCTAGAAATAAGCTTTCTGATGTTGTATTAACTATGGATGGTAGTTTATTCACTCTGAGAAGCAGTAAACGATATTGACTCCAGTGTCTCATTTGAAGCTCGTGTAGACATTTCTTTCATCTTAGAAACATCGCCAAGCTAAGAAACACACGGACACTCCATAATGTTAAATGACTAATTCATACCTTTGTTACTTCCGGATTATTGCCTTGTTGTCTAGATGCTTAGGCAGGTGTTTACTAAAGCTTCAGTTAGTACAACATGCTACATCCAGAGTATTTACTAGTACTAAAAGATATGATCATATAACCGCTATTTTAATTACACTTTATTGGCTTCCAATTAAATTTAGTGTTGAATATAAAATTATACAACTCGCGTATAAAGCTCTAAATGTTTTCTACGTGAACTATTAATATTTCATGATCAAAAGGTGCAGGATTTTTGCAGGTTCCTAGAATGATGAAAGTTACGCAGATGGCAGAGTTTTCTCTTACAAAGCCCCCAGTTATGGACAGTTATTCAATTAATGTTCAGGACTCAGACACAGCCTCAATCTTTAAATATAGGCTGAAGACATATTTGTTTAGTCAAGCATTCTGCTTAGTGTTAGTTCCTCTTAGGTGATGGCAGATCTGGTGGGTTTTGAGCACCAAAGTATTTGGTAAACTGAGATATTTGCATGTACTTATTGTCTCAGGGAGCCCTCGTTCCCGTTGTTCATTCTGGATATCATTTTCAACTGTGCAGCTTCTTAAATGATTCTTAATGATTATAAATGTTGTTGTAGAAAGTGCAGTTTTATGCTAGTGCTAATCAAACCCCAAGCCTGTGTATCGCACATGACCCATTAACTTAATAGATGATACTTCATAATTAATGAAAGGACAGGGGCAGGACAGTCGATAGTGAAAGTGATACATTTAGCCACTATGTTTGCACACAGTGAAATTGGTCCATTTAGACCATCAGTGCAGTGAAACACAAACACACACTGGTAAAGAGTGAGCACACGTGCCCGGAGCAGTTAGCAGCCAGCACAGCGCCCGGGGAGCAACTGGGGATTAGGTGCCTTGCCCAAGGGCACTTCAGCCATGACTTGTCTGTACTTGGAATCGAACCAGGAACCTTCCGTCACAAGGCTGGTTCCTTAACCACAAGCCTTCGACGGCCCCAAAATATAGTGCTGTGACCTCACAGCAGGGATGACCTGGGTTTAATCCCCAGGTTGGGTGACCTGGAAAATGTCTGTGTGGAGTTTTCTCGTTCATGTAGGTTTCTGGCGGGTGTTCTGGTTTCCTCCCACAGTCCAAAAACATGCACACTAGGTAAATTGGACATGCCAAATTGTCTTGTGTATGGATAAGTGACTTTCTGTATAAGATGAAACTTGTGTATGAGTATAACCTTGTTCCTGACATTAAAAATGGCCACTGGTGCTGAAGTTAGATAGATATTGAGGAGTCTCCCAACAAGAGGATCACTAATTTTAGTATCTGTGACATACAGTAGCTAAACCGTCCAGAAAATGAGGCAGTGCAATGTCTAATTTCATCATCAGACATCCAGTCTAACAGAGGTATTTGTTGCCGCCTGCCTCACACCACTCTGCCCTCACCCTCCTTTTCAGCCTCAGGGGAAATAAATCCAATACAGAGATTCCCAGCCTATTATGCTGGGTTGCCAGTCATTGCAGCCTGCCCCATCGTACACGCACATGCACACACACAGACACACACACGCACACACAAAGTGATCTTTAGATGTATTAGATGTATGTTTTGTATATATTATATATTAGTATTGTTATATTAATGTTATATATTGTTAGTTGTAGAAGTGTGTATTAGATGTATGTTATGTATGTATTATATATAAAACTGTTATATTATGATTGTTATATAAATGTTAAATATTATTGTTAGGTATAGAATTATATATTAGATATGTACAGATTGCATCACATCACCCAAATGAGGATGGGGTTCCCTTATGAGTCTGGTTCCTCTCAAGGTTTCTTCCTTACTCAGGGAGTTTTTCCTTGCCACCATCGCGGTCGCCAACGGGTTGCTCAACGCTGCTTTGGGACAATGCCCATTGTATTAAATTGAATTAAATCTTACACATGGGATGCTTAACAACAATAGGTGATATAGTATTGTATTGTTTTTAGTGAATTATTTTTTTTTTTTCACACATACACACTCAAATACGCGCAATGAAATATAGCAAAGACAAAACCTGTGCAAGCTGTCAGTTATACACACACTCACTGTCAGTGACGTAAATAAAAAAATAGAGAAGCTCTAGTATTTCACTAGATTTTAAAATAAGAATTCAGTCCTAAACTCTAATTATTATATAAGGTCTTCATAAAAAAAATCAATTTTAGCAGAAAAATCGAATCTTCAAAGTCTTTGTCTAAAACAATCTATTTTGATCTGATTGGAGCCAAACTACGAAGGCAATCCCATCCTCATTTTGGTGATGGCAGATTAAACAGTCTGTAAAAAGGACTGTAAATAGTGTTGTAGTGGTTAGAACCAGAAGGAACCGGGCATTTAGAGCAATAATAGCAATGCAAGTTGACCATCAAGATGGATCAGGTAGGTGCAGGAGAGGAGAACTGACGTAGCCTTTTCTCAGTAATGGCAGGTGCCATACAGAAAGTATTCTGTATCATCATTGTAAAAGAGCGGTTTTAGCCACTTGGTGTGTGTTAGAGTACAAACTCTGGCAAGGCTAGCTATAGTGGCATAACTAAAATAGAGATCCAGAAAGTAACACAGACATGGTAGCTCCCTGAGACAGATAAGTCCACTTGTACTAGCTGTCTCTGGATTACCAACACACAAATAAAATATCTACTTTATCTTACACATAAAGAATCATTCTACTGAGTTCGATTCTATTAAATCACAAAGGATATAACATTTCTGGTGCGCATTTAGCTTTGTGCCTCTAGACCAGATGTTATGTTCTCTGTAGTGACTAAATCGTATATAGCTTTACTCTGACTCTCGACCTTAATCAAGAGAGCGGAGGGAGAGAGCCTTACTTAATTCAGCATCTCGGGTCAAGCCTCTTTCCTTAGATGACATTTAGCAGCCTGCAACTTGCGCTTCAGAGCTGCAAAGTCGGTGCCAATGAATTATGGATCTGAATTATGATGACAGGGGAGATTAATTACCATACGTTCCAAGCCCCAATACCTGTGATATGAGTAATTATGTCTTGCTGTGCTCTGTTAAATATGTACTGGGGCGGTGATCCGTATGCAGATGATATGCGGAATGTTACTTAATAATTGGTCTCCTGAAGATTTGTCATCTGGTCTTTACCCACAAGAATTTGTCCTTTAATAACTGGGGGGGAAAATGGAAACATTTTCATTCACCTGGTTAATTCGTATAGTCTGACTTTTAGAGGCTGCTAAATGTTATGGTGTATCCTCCACCGTTGCTGTGTAATCGTCTTAATTTAATGTCTATTGACAAGTTTGTCCTCATATTTCGTCCTGCGTTTTTGCTCAGTGAAAGCCAGCAAGTCTATATATAGGTTATAGACATCAGAGTGCAAATTGTGTATGGGTTAATTATGTGTTTTAAAAAAAATGCACAATTCTTAGTTAAAATTAAAACAGGCTCATAACAATGCAATGTCTTTAGTGACAATCTAGGCAAAAATGGCATTGAAATACCCTAACGCTAAATATAAACCTCTCTCTGAATGCTGGCAGTAGCTCTATCTGCTGCTAGGGGCTGGCAACAATAATGAACGCCCAAATAGCAACTAATAACATGGAACACATACAGATCCCACATTCCCCAGAGTTCTTACGACCGCGTTAATTAACTTGTTTTCTTTTAGATGTGTTTGCTCTCAGTTTTATTACTTTCTCCTGCTCTGTAATTGTTTACATGTTGTGTTCAATAAATATATTAGATTAAGCAGCATGGATAGCTCAGTTGGTCGAGTGCACGCTGTTGGGCAAAGCCAGGAGTATTAGACATAAGTTCAAATCCCCGGGGCAGTACGAGTTTGAGTCTTAGATGAAGATTTATGCAGAAATCCCAAAGGGTTCACATATCTGTATATGCGACAAATAAGGCTTCTCCACTTAGTGTGTCATTGAGTGTGGGCAACAATAGCTTTGCACCCTGTCTGTGGTTAATCCTGCTTTACACCCTGTGCTGCCAACTATCTTTCCGGTGACACTGATCAGGATTAGGTGGATATAAAAATGCGAGTGTTAGTAAAATAATAATTGTAAATATAATTACAGATTCATTCCTTGAAACTGCGTCCTCTGCTGGAGAATAGGGTTTGGTTACGCAATAATATGGCTAAAAATAGCAGATTGTTGGTGTTTGGTGCACGCTGGAATTGATTTTGTAAGGGGAAACGACTTAGTGTTGGTTAGAACAGGAATTCAAAGGAAGAAGAGATGCAGTGAAGAGATATGGAGAGAGAGAGAAAGAGGGAGGCAGGGGGAGAGAGAGAGAGAGAGAGAAGAAGAGAGTGTGCGCGCACGAGATGGAGCGACGAAATACCGTCGCCACAGTAACGAGAAGGCGGAGCCACGTTGGGCTTGTTTACGACGCGAGGTCACGTGACACCGCCCTGGGGAACGGGGAACTTCCTGTTTGCACTGAGCCGCTGTTGTCAGTTTCAACAAAATGGCTGCTGGAGGAGCGCAAACGAAAGCCCAGTAATCTCTTTATGTCACTACGGAGCAATGTAAATGGACGCCACAGAGTTTTTCCTCCATTCAGGACACGTACTCGTGTTGACGCGTTTGCATGCGTGTTAGAGAAATGCACGCACGCTGAGAATCCGTCCCCCGTTTTGCACTTTATCCTGATGAACACGTCACTGGCTCTGCTTGGCATTCGTTTGCGTACCAGCAAGAACCGTCGTGCCCGGTGTTTGCACTGTTTTTTTTAAGGTTTTTTTGGTTTTGTTTATCGTTTTTATCTTTTTTTTGCAAAAAATTGCGAACGGAATTTTCTCGAGCTGGAAAAATCCGAGCTACCTATTTGAACGCAGTGTTTAAACTGGACCATATTGCATTCTGCGCCATCGTGGATAAAGTGTCATTGCGGGTATAGGGCACCACATCTCCGGGCCAGATAACTCCTTCAGCAGATATCCGCCATTGCTGGACGTGTGATAAAAGGTAAGATTTGGGAAATCCACAAAAATGACGTAATTACACAGATGCGGGTTCACGTGCTGGAGTTTTAATTTGAGTCGCGCAAATAAGTGACCGGTTAAAGTCTTATTTTTTTGAAAAGACCTTTGAGGACGTCAGAAAAAAAGTCCAGTGTTATGAATGTGTACACTGAGTGATCAATTGATTAGGAACACCTGGCAAATAACAACGGGTCTAAATTTTGAGTCTCCACAAAGCGGCAAACATACTCCATATGCAAGCTCACCCATGTCTGATGCAGCAGCTCCATCAGTTCACCTGGCTACTAGACGTTCAACTAATCCCCTACAGTGTGCTCTATGACCTTCTGCTGGATGTTTTCCCATTGTTCCTCCAATCTTGATACAGCTGTTCCTGCACTTTTGCAGGAACATCCTACAAGTAGAGCTAATGCTAAAACACTGGCACCACATCGGACTCTGGCTGTATCTCAGATAAAATAACTCAATAGGGCTTCTTTATTAGTGATCATATACCACCTGCCAGGTGTTTCTAATCCAGTGATTTTCCAGTGTGTATATAGGAGTGTATATATATAGGAGTCTTCGGGATAAGCATAACCTGATTGCTTTCCCATCTCATGTGTAGTCAGCACTAATCCTGGGTTCAAAACAATCCTGGTTGCTAAACAATCATGTCTAACTGCTTGATTGCCCTGTGTTGCCAGGTTGTAGTCTACATCAGTATTTCACCTCTGACCTTGTACACATTTAAAAAACTGTATATCGAAATAAAATATGCAACATGCTGTCTATGTCTGGTACGAGGTACGAGGTATAAATGCATTAAAAGTCACATACTGCGTGTTAATGTGTTTTGCAAAAATCCAACATTTAAATGTAGAGGAAGGAATTTAGTTTGTTCATCATAGTGAGAATATTGTAGTCAAATATGATCCTTGTTGCCAGCTGGACATAAGCTATTTAAAATCAGGGCGATCAAGTTAAAGCCTGGTGCATTTGCCTTTAAAATATATTCTCGAGCCATCTTGAGATTTCCTTAAACCTGGTGCATAATATACAGCTGATAAATGTAACAAAAACAACCTGCACTATGGCATCCGTAACACATCCGTGCTTCAGGAGACATTACATGCTTTAAGGTAAGACGCACTACAAAATCAGATTGTATGTCATGTCATACGCCTTCACTTGCTCTCGACGGTTGAATTGCACGGATGAGCCAGCGTTCCACAATGCCCCCTGTCTCATGTTGCTTGTTGCAGTCTGGCCCCTGACAATCATCCAGGTTATTCTTCCATGTCGTCTGACTCCCTCCTAATGTCTCAATGTTGTCGTGTGGGAGCCACATCACATGACCGTCCTACCATAACTCGATCCAGGCCATGGTGTAGTTAAATGTTAAATACACTCACTTTTAACTTTATTAGGTACACCTTGATAGTAAAAGTGTGATCCCGCTTTGCCTTAATTCTTTGTGGCGTGCTTTCAACATGGATGCTATTCGGCATCCCTTGGCCGTAACGTATGTTTACTTGAGTTACTGTTGCCTTTCTATCATCTCGAACCAGACTGCCCATTCTCTTCTGACCTCTAACGTCAACATGGATTTTTTTTCATCCACACAAACTCTAGCTCACTGGATATTTTTTTCGGGCCATTCTCTATAAACACTAGAGATGGCTGTGTGTGAAAATCCCAGTAGAACAGCTGTTTATTAAATACTCAGACCAGCTCGTCTAACACCAACAACCATGTCACGTTCACCGTCACGTCTCTTCCCCATTCTGATGCTCGGTTTTGCAACTTGTTTAGACAACTTTACATTCCTAAATGCAGCGACCGTGTGATTGGCTGATTAGATATTTGTATTTAATAATACTGTATAAAAATGTACGGTACGTCGCCTCATCTCTAATGTATTTATATATAGAGAACTTACTGAAATGTTATGCCTTTATCAAAGGTTTCTATTATTTTGAACCAATGCTTAATAGTCAGGTGTTCCTAATCCAGTGATGGGTTTGTATGTATTTCACTCGGGCAGTTGGGCATCCCTCAGTTCCTACGTGTTTCCGACCTGCAGGTCTGCAGCTAGGTGCAGTGAACACAGCTCCTCTCTGTATTACCGGGACTGTATAGTGTTTTGAGGTTTTGACCACCTCTACATGCCTAAATGCATTCAATTGCAGCCACGTGATTGGCTGATTTAGATATTTGTGCTAACAAGCAGTTGACCAGGTGTACCAGTTACCGTAACAGTTAATATTTGAATACATTTGACATTAAATTAGGTACAGAAACACTGCTGGGTATTCACACTTTCAGTGCTGTTTTTACTGTGATTGATGGGGTGAAAAAATTGCTGACAGGACCAGCTAATGTGACGCGAGATTTTATCTGTCCTGATTGTTTCCCTCTTAACACTTATTTACCACTGCTGTGTGTGTGTGTGTGTGTGGGATTTACAGATGCCTTGTGTGAAATGTGTACAGCATTGTGTACAAGCTGCTGACACACTCGTTACCTGCGTGAGCCGTCTGGCCTTATGGTTGACTAGAGTGTTACAGTAGTTGCTAATTTCGGAGCAGAGATTTAGCCCCCTTGCAGAATCAGGGCCCCCCGTCAGCATGCTGGCGTATTATAGAGACTCGGTATTCTCTGGCAGTGAAAGGACCAGACAAAACAAATGCACATAAAGCTTAGATTAGCATACAACTCGCTTTCACTGCATTCTCTGTATACATCCCTAACAGTGTTTTTGTGGCTGGACATAACTCGCCCGAATGTTGCTGTTTGAAGAGAAGTACAAAAAAAAAAGCAGATAGTGTTGCTGATGAGGCAAAGACAGCTGTAGAGCTCAGTCACTGGCAGGGATTCATCTGCTATGACACAGTTTAGTTGGAATGCTGGGGGGAAAAAAAAAAAAAAAACTCAATATGCTCCCAGTTGCATAATGTGTCGGTGTCGTATGCCATCATCACTTCGCGATGGTTGGCTGCACTGATGTGCTTTTTGGGATAGTGATAAACGAACTAAGCATCCCAATCTCTTGCAGCCCCGAGAAGAAAACAGATTTTCTAACATTCCTGGCTTTTTCCCAGCAGAATGCTGAAAACACACAGTGTCTGGAACTGTGTCAGTTTCATTATTCTGCAAGCTTTTACAGCATGTCTATTCATGTGCCTGCAATTATACACAGTACTGTAGAGCTAGTATATTGCTGACACGGTTCTACTGCAGACTTTTGTTTCGTCCTTAATATGAATATTTTCTTATTTTTTATACGATATAACCATTTGTATTAAAAGACCATTGTCTGGAAATGTGACTTATTTTTGTTCCGCCTCAGTGATGGAGAATTTATACAAATATTATAGAATCGTTATACAGGGGTTAGACAATGAAACTGAAACACCTGTTATTTTAGTGTGGGAGTGTAGTTTCATGGCTAAATTGGACAAGCCTGGTGGCCAATCTTCATTAATTGCACATTGCAC
>JAOUQV010000020.1:4361718-4372709 GCA_028565295.1 Aspidoras spilotus | reverse complement strand
GCTGTATTGGCCGCAAAAGGAGACACTACACCATACTAATAAATTATTGTGGTCTAAAAGCAGGTGTTTCAGTTTCATTGTCCAACCCCTGTAGTTGACCACTACCACTTCATGATCATAAGAAGTGACACATATGTGGGAGAATACAAAATAGAGCCAAGTTGTGGGGCCAAGAGGGAATTACGCCTATACACTTTTTATTGTAATTATAACATTTGTCTTGTCTAAGCTGTTGCTGAATACAGAAATAATGCTAAAGAATTAGAAAAAGGCAAATATCCAAATCACACATGTTTAGCTTTGTGGCCCCAAGTTCCCATCAATCAGAACTCAATAACTGTTAATAGAAAAGAATAAAAAGGAAAAAAATTTTGCATGGACACAAAAATGACTCTTGAAATGTATCTCAGGGAGCCCACTATTGATCTTCCTGGAAATGTTTCTCCCAAACTGATAGTTATCCTGTGGTAAACTGGTTCAACTGACTGGACATGATTTGTAAAGACACACATCTATATATCACAGCAGACAGGGAATATCACAGCATAACAAGTCATGAGGAGGAAAGAATTGTGTGGAGGAACAGACCTGAAGGCTACAAATGAATTCTGCCTCACTGAAAGTTCCCAAGAGCACAATGGCCTCCATAATCATTAAATGGAAAAAACTAAATTATTCTCAGAGCGGACTGACCTTACAAACCTTATAAGTGGGACAGAAAGGTAAGAAGCAAGATACCAAGTATCCTATAGTCAATATGGCTGAGCGCCAAAGGTCCTGTGTGCACAAGGGAGAAACTTAAAGAAGGTCAAGCATTACTCTAACAAACCGGGCTTTATGGATTAGAATATCATTGAGTGTCATTACCCAGAGGTTTCATCAGACCAGACAATCTGTTTCTCACAATCTGAGAAAGATTTACATGCTTTCCCCCAGGCAAGCCTTCCTGTTTCTTTTACCGAGTAGAGGCATGTGTTGGACCAATTTGGCATACGGCCCAGATTGGTGGAGTGCTGCGGTGATGGTTGACCTGCTGGATATTTCTCAAATCGGCACAGTAAATGGGACTGAAGATTTCAAATCGAATGTTTTAAAATTGTTGGATTATACGTGGGGGAGGGGGTGCACAAAAGTATACACACATTAGCATTTAGAACACTCTTGTGTGCTTGAATTGCCAGCGTGCAGCATTTACACATTCCTGTAGTCTAGATTCTACAATACACGTTGATATGTGCTTTTATCATTATCCCTTTTTTAAATTGTTATTTACCCTTCGTGGTCATCTGAAAAGAATAATTATACACACACACACACACACACACACAAACACACCTTTAGTGTCAAAGTAAAAAGCAAAAAAATGCTGTGCCAAATATACTTCTGTATATCAGATATAAAATCACAGTAAAATGTTACATTTATCCACCATAACCACATATGCATCACACATTCCCCCCCCCCCCCCCATCACATCTGCACTGGATCCAGCTAATCACATCTTATTAAATTACTGCTGGTGCATACGCGGCTATGATAAAGGAATATAACATTTAATTGTGGCATTCTTCAGCTTAACAAAACTACTGGATGCAACTTGGATGTGTTCATAGTAATAAGCTCAAAATAAAAGACATTTTTCCCATAACACCACATTCATTTCCAAAAGTATTCGTTCATCCATGTCTTTATGGACCTCGCTTTGAGCACTGTTGCACAGTCATGTTGGAAGAGGAAGGGGCCAGCTACAAACTGTCCACACAAATTTGGGAGCAAGGAATTGTCCAAAATGTCTTGGTACGCTGAAGTATTCATAAACCTGTGGCCATGGAAGTAATTGGAACACCTGATTTAATCATTTGGATGGGTGAGCAAATATTTTGGAAATATAGTGTATCTCAGTCTATCACATGACTAGTGGCCAGTTGATGACTAGCCATTAAAGGCATCAGAAGACACGTGGAATGGTACTGAAATAGTCCATGCTTTTCTGCTGATGCTTTAAATCATTCTGTGCTCACATTAGCTTCCAACCAGCGGCAACCATGTTGATAGATACAGCTAAAGTGGCACAGACAGTAAATATCCCAGCTGTAGAAAAAAGGGCAAGTCACAATTTCCATCCAATACTGTAAGATTAAGTAACATGGAAAATGACAGAGAATCAGCTGTCTGACTTAGCATTTGCCAGTGAAGCTACAACGAGGCAGACAGTGATTCAGTTTCTGTGCAAGTCTGCAACACAAAGATGGGACAGAGAGATAGCAGGAGCCCAAGTAAAGACTGGAATAGTGATTGTAATCATCATAGGCATCAAGAGGCTCTTAGATATACAAGAAAACAATGTATCAGATATATATTCAATTAAAAAATTGGGTTATAGCCTGATTATCATTGTAAAATGCGGCTAGCTACAAACAATTTCTAAAATATTAATACAGTTTTAAGAATTAAATATGTACCTCTTCCATCTGGAAGACAATACAGTGGTCCACGGTATTGAATAAGGCTTGAATTAAACTTAATTCATATTTCATGATCCACCTCACCTACAAGATTTAAAAGGTGCAGGCTGCTTGCAGGTTCCTAGAATAATGAAAGTTCCATCTGGTAGCAGAGCTTTCTATTACAAAGCCCCCAGTTAGAGAACATACTTCAAATTTATTTCCGGGACTCCGAGCTTAAGTCTAGACGCAAGACGTATTCGGTTAGACATGCATTCTGGTCATAGCATTGGTAAACCGAGATTTTTGGATGTCCTAATGTCTAAGGAAGCCCTTGTTCCTGTTGTTCCCTCAGGATCTCATTTTAACTATGATACTCCTGCTAAACTTAGTGCAGTTTGTAATTACTCGTTTAAAATGAGCATGCCTATTTATTTCCATCTCTGCTATTTTATTCTGTCTGCCAAGGTACACACTGTACCACTAAAAGAGTGCTGAGCCGACCTCATCTCCATCAACTGCTTGAACAACCTGGGATCATACTTGGAGATTTATAACCATAGCAACTATCGTAAAGAACTCATACTTTGCCCTTTTGGGTCATCAACAGCCACATGCATACATGTGACGCGCAGCTTCGGTTGAAAGAGTAAATATATGGCCTTGTTAGACATAGGAAATCACGGCCAGGAAATCTTTAAGGAATTAAGACCAATGGAAAACCCCCTGAATGTGAGACAGCAGCCACAACTACTCATAAACTGTGTGTTATACAATAATCACCACCGCTGATTATTCATCACAGCCCTTTCCAGGGACAATAATGAGTAAATACACCCTGAGGATGTACATATATTACAAACCCCCATTTCTCAGCCCTATTCATTTTATTTAACCAGAAAACTAACCAACCATCCAACATACATATTGTCACCATTTTGTAAGCTGTTCTGTGCCCTATCTGGGTACATACCCATGCTATGTGTGATTATTTCCCAGGGTGCATGTGAGCAAAGTATCCCATCAATCACAGAAACGCAAGCTAATCACGAATACTCGGACCCCTTGTTCCTAGAGAACTGCCTTTATTCTTAATGGCATACTTTCAACAGAGTTGGTATTCTGCATTTCTTGTTGGTAAAGAGTGGCTATTTGTGTTACTGTTGCCTTTCTATCATCTTAAACCAGTCTGCCCATTTTCCTCTGACCTCTTTCAGCAACAAGTCTCTTTTGTCCACACAACTGCCTCTTAGAGGTTATTTTCTCTTTTTCAGACCATTCTCTGTGAACCCTAGAGATGGTACTGTGTGAAAATCCCAGTAGATCAGCACCAACTTTAGCAAGTTGTCTTGACTACCATTACATGCCTAAATAACCGAGTTGCCGGTGAGTGTATATGTATTTCCCTTTTATGCTTGTCATTAGTTATCAATAACAGACAACATCTCAAACCTTCACGAAAAACCAGCACACAATGTACCTCTAGACCAGATGTAGGCAATCCTGGTCCTGGAGCATCAAAGTCGGGCACAGTTTTTGGTTCTTCGTGCTCAAGCACACCTGATTCATCTCGGCTGTTAATTGCCAGGTTTAGAATGTTTGTTAGAACAGAGAAATCTGCAAACTGTGCAGGACTTCGGCACGCCAGGACCAGAATTGCCTACCCCTGCTCTAGACTGATTGTTCACTGGATTAGGAACATCTGTCATCACAGATATAGTGCCCCAATTGGTTGTCATGTCATGTCACAATTAGCTCTCATACAATGTGTTGACACACAATGTGCCACACAGAAGAATGCAACATTTACCAGATACAGGCGACTGACCATGGACAATTATTTACAGCCCAGAAGTGCGGTACATTCAACATCCAAGGTAACGCAATGGCCAGGCGCATGCGGTTGATCAGAGACACATGCATTGAACAAGCAAGGTAAACTAGCAGAGATATTACAGCGGCATGCGTCAACATGTGTACACCCGATGTTCCTCAACTTGTGGAATCTTCTCCATCAAGTGTTCTGAATCCAATGATCGACCATTTCGTGTATATTATACGCTCAGTTGCTAGAGCACATGCTGCTGGATGTTATTAACTAGGGTTTCACTCCCCGGGGCTGCAAAAGCAGACAAGATTGGAATGCTCATCCCAAAGAGCACATCCTTGCAGCCAACCATCACAGAGGGATAACAGTGTATACCACTATAAGATCTAGATATAGAATATCATCCTAACTATGAGTGTGTGATGTGTACCTCCAGCATGTATGTACCGTGTGCAAGCAGATTGCTAGTATGCTCACCATACCACAAATCAGACTAGTGTTCTGCTTATAAGAACACAACTGAAGTCAAAATCGGTAGATACACTATGACACCTGACACCAGACACCACCAGCCGCACAGACTACATGGTCAGATTTAATTGCTAGATACGGCTCACTCTGAATCACATAGGGGTGTTCTGTCATGCCATACGCCATCAGCGCTTTGTGAAGCGTGGCTGCACAGATGTGCTTCATAGGATAGGGTGAAGCTGACTGAGCATTCCAAACTCTTTCCAGCTGTTGCAGCAGCAGGAATTCGAACCTTAGTTACTAATGATTCCGGAAATCTGTACTGATCGATTAATACCAATTTCACAACATTTCTAACATCTGACTAATTATAGTCTAATGGAGTATTTCCTTGCCAATCTTTCTGGATTGACAAGGAAAGACGTTGCTCACAAGAGGACAATCTGTAAACTACTAATTAATTTGGTTGCCACTACAGGCATATTGACAATTAACATAATGCACACATCAACCACTGTGCAGACAAAACGCCAGGAACCAATGAATACAGCCGCGTAAACACACTTTGGTCGAACCATACACTTTCATTTTTCCCTTATATTTTTATTTTCTTAAGCCTGTTTACCTTTGTTACTGCAATCAGTATTTAGGATTAAATATCCTGCATCAGTCCATTCAAGCACATATTTTTTATTCACTATTGGATCTTTCCTGCTATATGAAAACCCTTTTGTCACCAATCCTGCACATGCATGACCAAAAAAGTCTCATTTCTGCCCGATCTTATGACAATCACTGGATTCGGAAATCCTGGCGAATAACTAGTTGGTCCACAACTTTAAATACATCATGCAAACCTAATGGAACAGACTCCACAGGGTGGCGAACATCCTCCAGCGCCGCTAGCTTCTTTTGGGGCTGGCCTCACAAATCAACACACGTTGCCAGCTTCTGTGTGTTTGTAGATTTTTTTCTCCTCTCTTGGTACACCTGTGATACCATGGTACACTTACAGCCCACAAGTGCATCTGTTGCTGAAACACTGGCACCACAACCTCTGGCTTCCAACATTCTTACGTGTAATCCAGTTGTAATTTTAAAGATGCTTTAAGTTCCGACCATTTTGGGAGACTACAGCCATTCTGCATATCAGCCCTGGGAAAAATTACACAACTAAAAAGCACACTAGGACAGATTTTACAGCTTATGCCGTCAACCATATGTTCAAAAGGAAATGATTTGTAACTCTATGCACCACATTTACAACTTCAAGAAGCTGCAACGACTGTGGGGCAGTCGTAGGCTTGTGGTTAAGGAACCAGCCATGCGACCGGAAGGTCCCTGGTCAAATACCAAGTACCGACAAGTCATGGCTGAAGTGCCCTTGGGCAAGGCACCTAACCCCCAACTGCTCCCCGGGTGCTGTGATGGCTGCTCATTGCTCTGGGCATGTGTGCTCACTTCACCAGTGTGTCTGTGTGTGTTTCACTGCACGGATGGGTAAAAAGGCAGAAGACCAATTCCACTGTGTGCAAACATAATGGCAAAATGGATCACTTTCACAAATTGTTCAACTTATTGAGGACATAAATACTCCCTATCGTCTGTGCAGGACATCATGTGGTGCTGACGCTATGGTGAACTGCATGTTAAATGAATTATTTGCAACCAAGACCAATAACATCAGCCATAATACCTTTAATGTCCAATAATGGGAATAAAATGGCATATGGTGGTGTATTTCCATAATTTATTTGCTCAAAATGTCATGCAGAATGTGCAGGTACATAAAAAAAAATTATTTGACTCACTGTACCCAGTACTCACACACATTATACATAGTGTCCCTCAGCATTATACACACACTACAACACCAAACAGATCAGGTAACTGGACTTCAAAAAAACAATCAAGTATACTGTACATTTTGTTTCTCAAAAGGTGTAAAACAGAGGTTTATACAACAACACCTGTCTAATAACAGGTTGCTTCATGTTTTCGATCAATTACAACATGCACATAACCTGGGGGAACAGACTACAATGTCTCCACTGGTGTGTCTCGCTAGTTCGACACTGTCCTCTAGGATCAATCACACGGCTGGCCACTGTGTGACCTTCGGATGGCTCATCTGTGACACCATAGCAGTTGTTTCAACATTGGCACCCCACCTCTAAGATGCAACTATATCCCCATGGTCTAAGTCGCTCAAGTGGCACAGTTTACCCATGGTAGGTAAATGTTGCCTCCTGCATTGGATAGATCACCTTATGAGAGCCGACTGCGACATAACCATCAATTGGGGCACATGATCAGCAATCATATTGCCGGCAGGTATTCCTAGGGAGTGAGTTAACTGTACTTCATCAAGGTTGTTCAACATCAAGAGAATGTGCTTTTGGTAATAAATAAAAGGTAGAGAAGAAATGTCAATGCTGATGCATGAACATCTCTTTCTGTAATAACAGGAACTAAAGGATATGCCACAGGATTAAATGTAGCCATGATTGGATTTTATTCCAAGTATGACAGCATAAAGAATTTTTAGAAAAACCAAGTGGCAAACATCTTTCTGAGGAAATGAATCAGATCATGCTGGTGTTATTTTTCTATAGCAGTATGCCACAAATGATGTTTATGAAGCAACAGCTTCTGTACTTGTGTGTACTGCTGGGGGGTTAAAACCCATATAATCATTACAATGAGGGCAAATCACCTTACTTCATGGGAAAAACCATACACTGTTCTACCCAGAACGATCACTGGATTCGAAACACCTGACAGGCGGCATATAATCACTGTGTACCAATTGGTGGCACTCTTGATATTGACGCACAAGTACGGCTGTTCCTGTACAGCAGTAGCACAGATATACAGAGTATAAGAACCATCTGCAAACTTCCAACCGATGGTCTCGCTGCACACTAGGCAAGGTAGAACTTTTCTATGGAGGATGTTCACCACCTTGTGAAATCTGTTTCCTGACACCTGCAGGCTGCAGCCCATTATTATGCAGATGTTCCTAATACTGATATCGTTCACACACAAAAAAAAAAACAAATGACTGGACCAAAGCTTTGATTAGTTTCCTGCTATCAGAACATTGTTCAAACGTACCTGACCGATTATTCCATGATTAATCACATAAAGCATCAGTAACCAAGAAGAAATGAAATGTATCTAACAAACATGTGCAATCAGGCTCATGACAGGATTGATTTACAGCCATTATATTACTGAAGCTGATTCAAGTCAGAGATGCAGCTGCTCGCCTGAACAATATGAATCAGTTTGTGTATTACGATCTAAAATAGGGATATCTATAATAATCGGAATAACAATAGGAATTCTGAGACGCAATGACATCATTGTTAAACAGCCACAGAAATAAATGAAATCAGGAAATGAATGCAGAAATAAATAGTTATAGAAATAAAGATATAGATCAAAAGAAAAAAATGCCATGTTAAACAAGAAACAGTAAATAAAAATATATACATTAATTAGTCAGAGTAAACTTACATTTTTATGTATGCATAGATTTATATACAAATATATTTATTTTAATGTACATTTATTTATTTTATTATTAAGTATTAGTAATATTTAGGGTTTTAAATGTTTTCTTTATGTATTTATTGATTTATTCAATTTTTTTTTATTTTGGCACGTTTGGCCTTCCATATCGAATATGCTTTTCACGACGCCTTAATCTGTCAGGTGATATTTATATATTTATTAACTATACACTATACAACAGTCATTTTTACAACTTAATACAAATATAAAAGATACATAAATACACAACAAAACGGTAAATAATCTAGCAAAATGTATCCATAAAGAGAGTGTTGTTTCTTTATATTTAATATATATATATATAAATAACTTGTTAGCATGTCACATCCAGATTGATAATGCTAATTAACCCATACCCCGTATTAGTGTTCAATGCCAAAATAATGCTCTATATATACGTATATATTATTCTTGCTTTAGCTTCATTTGTAAACATGGTTCAAAATGATTAATAATCATACACATGATCATAGTTCATCTCTCTTTTCTTTCCATATCACGAATGTTCAAAACAAACATGGGCGTTTCTTCCACTTGTAGTTCGGGACCCACCAAAAACTAGCCATTTAGCTTAGTCAGATAAGCGCAGCCACTAAATCACTCGGGATTTACACACAAAGTGCACTATATAGTGCGCGCGGTATATCTATAAATGCAGCACGGACTACAGATATGTAGGAAGCACGATGGCATTTGGAATACGACCCACGCCGAGTTCCACGCCACTACTGCACAATTTGCACATTTTATTTAACATAGGCATATTTTTTGTGCCTATCCAGCACCCACCTTTAATAACGTTACTGTAGATCGTCGCTCGGAACTCCTCTCGGGCCAGCTGGTCGAAATCCTGCCCGTGTATGATGCGCATCTGTTTGAGGAACGTAGACTTGCCGCTCTCACCGGCGCCCAGCAAAAGTATCTTCACTAGCCGTTTCACGTAGGTTTTGTCTCTCGAAATACATCTGTCGATCTCTTTGGATATCCTCAGTTGTTCCGCCTCGCTGGTGTTTAGTAGACATTTGGGGAAACAGATGGATAGAAAGGACCGGGACGGCAGGAAATCCGCCATCTTTAACACAAACTTTCATCGATACAAATAGGGAGGGGATAATCCAAGCGTCCGCGCGCGTCACTCACATGCTCACGGAGCAAGAACGTTCTAACGCGGGCGGGGTGGCGTAGTAAAAGCGCGTGCACGGGTCTTGCGTCACTTGCGTTCACGCGACATAGAACCATTCTGAAGCGATTTTTAATAATAATAATAAATGATTATTAATAATAATACATTAAATTAATAAAAAAACACCGTCCCATCTCTTTTATAATGAAAACAGCTGTTTAATTTATTTAATTCATATAACATTTCTGCATGTGTATAAAATTAAATATATAAATGTCTCACTGAGGTTGACTCTGGTACTGTAATTATAATGATTTGTGAAATTTACAATAGACATTTCCTTGCCACTAGGGTTCGCCACAGTGAGTCACTCGCTTTGCCAATCTGGCAGACGTTTTACGCCGGATGCCATTCCTTCACCTTTTGGGCTTAGGATTTATGTTTTTGGACTGTGGAGGAAAATCACATTCTTGAGGCATTCCTAAAGGAAACCATTCCGCCATTAGTACATGAACGTTAGGTAAATTGGAAATGCTAAATTGTCATTCTAGGTGAATTGAAGAAGCTAAATTGTCCTATCCTAAGCCCGAAAGGGTGAGGGTTGCATCAGGGAGGGCATCCGGCGTAAAACATGTGCCAGATCCAAATGCGAGGGACTCGCTGTGACGACCCCTGGTGACGGGAAAAGCCGAAAGATAATTGTATGCTTTCTAACGCTCTTCCAGCACAACTGTGCTCCAGTTCTCAAAGCAAGGTCCATAAAGGCTTGTGGTTAAGGAACCAGCCTTGCAACCAGAAGGTCCCTAGTTTGATTCCAAGTACCAACAAGTTATGGCTGAAGTGACCTTGGGCAAAGCACCTAAGCCCCAGTTGCTCCCCGGGCGCTGTGCTGGCTTCTCACTGCTCCGGGCACGTGTGCTCACTTCACCTGTGTGTGTGTATTTGTGTGTTTGACTGCACGGATGGGTTAAATGCAGAGGACCAATTCTGCTGTGTGTAAAACATAGTGGCAAAATGTATCACTTTACTTTCTAGATTTGTTCCTTCCCTTAAGCCCAGAGTTGCCAGGTGGGCACCGACCTCCCTGTGACCCTAATACTAGGATTAAACAGGTATAGAAAATGAATGAATGAATGAATGAATAAATCAGGTGTGGAGGAGAGCCGATACTCAACATGATCCATAAGATCTGTATGGAAGTGTGGGAAACTGGAATCTGGCAAGAGGAATGGACACACGCCTCACACAGAATGAAGCTTGCCCCAATGTAGCAAATACAGGACCTTCGCACTGGTCTCACATGCTAACAAGATCCAGTTGCAAGTGACCTTGAACAGATGCAGACAATGCTTGAAGATGAGGTTGCCCAGAACAAGCTGAATTTAGCACAAGGAATCAGATCACACACCTCCGGATCATCCTGGGGAAAGCAAGAGAAATGAACCAGGTATTGTATTTCTGCTTCATCAATTACACGAGTATTCAGTATTCAACACGGTACATCATAGACATATAACCATACAATGGACATACAATGGACATCATG
>JAOUQV010000020.1:4035502-4045554 GCA_028565295.1 Aspidoras spilotus | reverse complement strand
TTAATGAAGATTGGCCACCAGGCTTGTCCAATTTAGCCATGAAACTACACTCCCACACTAAAATGACAGGTGTTTCAATTTCATTGTATAAACCCTGTATATGTACATGTTGAAAATAATTATTTTTTTTAATATTAATGTAAATTTAATAGTATTCATAAACAATATCAATATATCCATGTTTTGCATTCCATATGTACATTGCTTATGAATATACATTTTACCTGCGGCAGGTATTACAGGTTTAATCTCTTTTTGGAGGCTAGATTATTAAAAGGTTATGTTAAAGGTAAAATAATTGTTTTTTTCCATCTTTATTTTCTGATTATACTGTACATAATAACACCCCCTGACCTACACAAGTCAATAATATTGGGTTAATAATATATATTTGGATTGGAGGCACACACGGTATGGTTAAGTTCATTTGTTGTTTAAATACTTTACAACAGTGTTAAGAATGTTTATTAAATATAATATTTATTTCGTTTACTTCATTTTTACACTCAATGGTATAGCGTTGACATAGACATAGGTAACGGGCCTACGTCAGTAAGCAGTAAAATGGAGTGCTGAGTCATCGTGTGATCTGGGGTGGGTTGATTTATTCTTAACAAATAGCACATTATGATCTGTAAATCTGTCACAAAAGCTCCATTGGTCCAAATTATGGTATTGCAAGATGATTTTTTTGTGAAATTCCGAACGAGAGGGATGGTTTATGACGATCCTTATTCGGACACACGTCCATGTACACACTTAATCCGGACACACGTCCATGTACACACTTAATCTGGACACACGTCCATGTACACACTTAATCCGATTAAAACTGAAACAAATTGTTCTGTGCTTATTTTTTTTAATCTTTCGGCTTTTTCCCCCTGACACCAGGGGTCGCCACAGCGAGCCTCTCGCAATTAGGATCTGGCACATGTTTTACACCGCAACCCCCACCCTTTTGGGTTTAGGACCGGACAATTTAGCTTCTCCAATTCATCTAGAATGACAATTTAGAATTTCCCAATTTACCCAAGGTGCTTATTTTAGGGAAATTACACCAGTGCGCATGTCAAATTTTTGCTATTCCGAACAAATCCGGGTACGTGTGTACGATTGTCATATTCGGATTATTTGATTTCCAATCCCTCAAATTATTAATCTGATTGCGCATGTAAACATAGCTAGTGATGGGAATAACGGCTCAAAGTTAACCGTGGAGTGTCGAAATGGCGGGAAATCTTCAAAATATATCTATCTATGTGCATAAATATGTAAAGAACTGCATTTTAATTGTTTAAGTATGTTAATTTCCATTTATATTCTAAAACTCAACAGTGTGCAGTTTTCAGGCTTCTTTTTCAGGTTATAAATGCCAAGAATTTGACGTGTCCACATAATGGACACATTTTAGCTGCCCTACCTACCTGTTCTCACAGGACACGGATACAAGTGCTCAGCATTAATGAGTTACACCGCTTTGAGAAGTAAGATTTGAATCAGTATCTCAGTAAAAAAAAAAAAAATCACGACAGAGATGTGCTCCGTGGCAAAGGGAATATATTATATTCCACTACAGTGGCTTTCTCACGGGGCACATCTCTGCAGCCAATCATAGCGAAGCGATGACATGAACGTGGCTGATTGTTACGTTCAGGTGTGTAAAAATACTGCTCCTCACAGCTACCTTTGGCTCTGGTGCGCGGTCTATGCCTCAAAAAAAACGTCCAAATACACGAAGAAATCCATAGAAACCCGAAAATACGGTGAATGCTGCCATCTATTGATCAATATTGGTCATGTGTTAATTTACGTTGGCATAAGACAGCCGTAGGTCATGTGTTGCGTTCATTACTAGACAGCGCGGCGTCTCATCGATACATTCTGCGTCGTGTGCCAGTTATTATGGCATTCCCTATCTGTACAAACAGTGCCAGGCGTACACGACACCATGCACGGTGCTCAGCATGAATGAGTTATGATTTGAATCAGTAAAAAAACAAAGGAACAGTTTCCAAAATTGTGTAAAATATCTTTTAAATGCCACTGAATTTAGATTAATAATATAACATAGATAACAAAATCTTCCTTTTAACTCAAAATATCTGATTACATTATTTATTAAAAATTAACAAACTCCACAACTACTACATCTAATATGTAGTTAAACAGCGTGATTTTTCCCCCCGTGTTGGCGTGGGGTTTTCTCCGGGTACTCCGTTTTTTCTCCCGCATTACAAAGACATGCATTATAGCTTAATTGGAGAAGCCAAATTGTCCAGTCTTAAACCTGAAGGGGTGACTGTTGCGGCAGGAAGGGCAATCCGGCGTAAAACGTATGCCAGGTCGTAATGCAAACAAAAGATGAAGTGCTAGAATTAGCATCTTAGTTAAAACGAATATTTCAGTAATAGTAATTTTACATTTATAACTTAAAGACTTATTTGTAAATTTTTTAGCCTCTTCATTTATATTTCTTAATTTTTGTTCCCAATTGAATTCAGCACTTCCTTTATTCTCAAAAAAAACTCCCAATTCTTTAGACATTTTTTTCATTATCATATCAAAATACTCTCCAATTGATATTTATTTATATCTGAAACTGACGCTCTCTTAAAATGATCAAATATTAATCCTAATTTCTTTTTTTTGTTTGTTTTGTTTTGATAATGACTGTTATATCATTGGCATATGCAGATATAATAAATCTTTTTTCCTTAAGGGTCACACCTTGTAAACAAGAGACATTTTCATCTCCAACATCTTCCTATCAATACATCCACTGTCCCTCCTCTGCACTCATCCTCTTCCCTCCCTAACTTTGTCTCCCAATTTTCGAACTGTCCATCCTGGACACTCCCAACAAAAACATAAACATCTTAAGTTCTGCCACCTTCAGCTTTGCTTCATGTCTCTTGGTCAGTAAGCCGAATTGTAAAAAGTAACTGCAGAATGCATTAAAGCCTACAGATTATTACAAATAATGAACACACACAGTTGTACAATTAGGGGAACTGGCAATTGTTGGCAATTCACAGGCACGAGTCATGGAATTACTCCATCATAGGACACACAAAAACATTCACACACTAAAGGCTACTATAAAGAAACCAATTAACCTAGCATTCATGTATGAACTCCACATTTCCTAACCACGGATCGAACCTGGATCCTTCTTGCTAGGAGGTGAAAGCACTACTACTTTGCCACCACAAAACAATATTGAACATTCTAGTCTTTAGTTTTCAGCTTAGACAATAGGATGGCCATTTTGTTCTAATATCTGTCTTATTATTAAGAATTGCATGTAATCAAGATATTTTGGAAAATTCTCGAACCATACTGCTACTATATACCAACATCCCATTACACTCCATTTCGGGTCTTAAGGAGTGTATTTGATATGAGCATTAAATGAAGCCAATGGTCTGTACATGCATGCATCTTTGCCCTACACAACTTCATCATGATTGGCTGATTAGATAAGGCCAGGGATACACAGGGCAACCAGTATTTTTAATAAAGTAGATGAGTATAATGGAAAAGCAGATCTGTTAGTACATACACTATAATGCCATAAGTATTTGCTCACCTGTCTTGACTCCTATATTTAGCTGCAGGACCATGGAAGCCCAAAGCTCTCTGTGCACAGTCACTTTGTGGCAGAGTTGCTGTTGTTCTCAACCACTTCCATTTTCTTATGATTCAGCTGACGGTTGATTGTGGAACATTGTGGATTATAACTAACAACTAATCTACGTCTTCTTTCGGCCTCTCCCTTTATCTGGGGTCGCCACAGTGAGTCAATCATCAGTGAATAACCTGAATAGTTAATTTGTCAAATGTTTCATGCCGAATGAAATCAGCATCTTCCAAAAGTTGGTCAGCAGCAAGAAGCATGAGGCGTGTTCAAACTGTCTTCTGTTCAATAGTGGCTTGACACAAGGAATGCGACAGCTAAAACCCATGTCTTGCGTATGTCTGTGCACGGTGGTTCTTGAAGAACTGACTTCAGCAGCAGTCCAGTCTTTGTAAATCTCTCCTACATTTTTGAATGGGTTTTGCTTCACAATCCTCTCCAGGGTGCAGTTATCCCCCCCCTTGCTTGTACACGTTATTCTGCTACATCTTTACCTTCCCTTCCTCTCTGTATTAATGTTCATGGACACAGAGCTCTGTGAACAGCCAGCCTCTTTAGCACTGACCTTTTGTGTCCTGCCATGCTTGTGCAAGGTGTTAGTGGTTGCCTTTTGGACAACTGTCAAATCAGCAGTCTTCTCTATGATTGTGGAGCCTACAGCACTAGATTGTGGAACCATTTAATGGCTGCTGCAGGTGCTTGGCGTTAATGAGCTGATTAGTGTGTTGCACCAGGTGTCTACAATATTAAACCTTTGCACAAAATTCAAATTTTTTGAGATTTCTTAGAAATTTGGGTCTTAATTAGTTGTCAGTTATAAATCATCAAATTAAAAGAAATAAGTACTGAATGTTGCTATGGTGGGAGCATTAAAGCATCACCTAGGCAATGCTGCTGGCGAATAAATATTCTCGTGTCACAGATCAGACCATTTTTATATATAAAATTAATATTAATCCGTGGGGCATAATTCCGGCTGTCAAGAACGTCCGGTGAAATGGTGCTTATATCGGCTATATGGGATATCTTGGACAGAACACCATGTATGTCAGTGTTGCATGGAAAACCGGTGAGATTTATTTCCAGACTTTAAAACCACTATGATTGGAAAATATTACCAAACGTTCAATCTGCTCCAGACAAGGTGTTAAGACGTATAAATCACTTTATTGGGTATTACAATAGAACGGTACAAAACGGCTGCGTTCAACGAGGAGGTATATACCAACAACCTTAGTGAGATTGTTGAGATTCACCTGCGCTTTATGGCAAGATATGTAATCAGTTCGGTAAAAATAAAGGAGGGACAAAATTAAAATTAACTACACAGTCTACAGTTAATAAACTTTTCAAACTCTGAGAACATTTCAGAATTTTAAGGGACAGAATCAAGGAAGGAGCAGAATTACTCCAACCCTGTGAATTCACAAACAATTACACCAATCTAATTTTAATTATATACTTGCCGGCCACTTTATTCGACTGCTTGTTATGACGAATATCTAATCAGCCAATCATTGGCCATACCTCAATGCATTTAGGCGTGCAGAAACTTGCTGAACGGTGATTTAAGAGTCTTTAAACCTGGCATGTTTTTTGGTGCCAGACATTTCAGAAACTGCTAATCTACCGGGTTTTTTTTAAACACATCATCACTAGGGATTACAGAGAATGGTCAGAAAAAGAGAAACTACCCAGCGAGTGGCAGTTGTGTGGATGAAAATGCTTTGTGATAGAGTTAAAAGGACAATGGATGGACTGGTACAAGATAAGAGTAACTAAAACTCTCATTAAAACCGAGGAATGTAGAATACCATCTCGGCTGAAAGCATGCCACAAAGAATCAAGGTGGTTCTGAAGGCAAAACAACCGTATAGTAGCAAAGTGTACCTTATAAAGTGGCCAGTAAGTGTATATATTATCTTTCAATCTCAGAGGGGTGACTTGGAAAACACGGTCTCATATGGTTTTATGAACGTGTTACATTAAGGGCCTACAAATTGTGGATGAACGAGTAAAATTGGGAATAACGCAGTACCCTCTAAAAGCTGTTACTTTTTCAATATGTTAAGCCTGAGAGGAGTGCTGTGTTTTCAGTTACTGTGGGGCAGAAGGGGCCCTCTCTTCTGGGGCAGTGTCAGAGTGTGCGGATTCTGAGCTGTTTTCTCTCTCTAGTGGAGGATTACTATCACTTGCTCCCTCCTCTAGCCCACTCTCTGCTTGCTCAGGCTTCTCTGAGACATGCTCCTTGGACTCCGGCTTGCCCTCAAACACATCAGCATGAGCCTCATCTGCAAGACACAATCACCCATGTGTTACAAAGCAGAAAACTTTGTGATGGTGAGATATTTGAAGCTCGTCACTCTGTCCTCACCTGTCTCCATTGGACTGGGTTTATCCTGCTCCTTGCCGTCAGCACTGGCGTTTTGCTCGGCACCGTTTGGTCCGGTTGCTCCCTGTGAATCCTCCTCTGCTCTCTCAGCCTTCTCTGCCTCCATCTCTCGTTCTTTCTCCCTCTCCTTTTCCTTCTCTCTCTCCTTTTCCCTTTCCTCTGCCCTTCGCCGCGCAGCCTCTTCTGCTGCCGCCATCTCTGCCGCCAGCTTCTCCATGTCCACCTCGACCTTTAGACCGCATAGCTACACAAATGTACACACGGTGATCAAATCTATTCTAAATGTACACCATCCCCCTTTAGTGAGTATTCCAATTGGTAATGATGTAGCCAAACCCATGCATTACTCTCCGCTCTTCAATAATATACACTTTGGAACACATTGTAGGTGGCATATACTGACAGTGCACCCAAACAATGGTTACGCTTCATATATCAAGTAAGCTGATGATCTGCCAACTGCATAAAGGCAAAATTTACCAGCTATGTGCAAACGGTGTGACTTCGACAGCAGACTGATAGTTGGAGCACGGAAGTGTGGTTTCACAAACAGTTGCACTTGTAGGTTTTCTGAACCACAGAATCATGGTTGTACCAGGAGGATATTAAACTTCAATCAACACACAGCAGCAAAGCAAACTGGTGAAGCTAATGCAGTGGACAAGGGTCAACTTGCAAATGGGGTACGTTTGCCAGTATTTGAGATCTATGTGAAAGTGATACATTTTGCCACACGTTTTGCCACATGTTCGCACACAGCGGAATTGGTCCTCTGCATTTAACCCATCCGTGCAGTGAAACACAAACACACACTGGTGAAGTGAGCAGCCATCACAGTGCCCGGGGAGCAATTGGGGGTTAGGTGCCACTCCAGCCATGACTTGTCGGTACTTGGAATTGAACCAGGGACCTTCCAGTCACAAGGCTGTTTCCTTAACCACAAGCCTACGACTGTCCCAAAATGTCCACGAGGTCTGCATGCTGTAACGAGTGCTCATAAAGTCAAATTTAATTTGGTATTCAAACACACACAGACACACAATCCTGGAAAGTGAGTCGTACCCGCTTGAGCTCATTGTTGAAGGAATCCGTGGACTCCAGAAACCGTCTCTTCTTCTCCTGATGCCGGTCTTCAATCTGCAACAACTCCGCCTCTAGTTTCCGCTATTAAAAAAACCCCACATGATACTGACAGCAATGAAGGAGTATTTTTTTTTTTTTTAGAGTTACTTCTACAAGTAAGAACTAATATCCAAGCCTAGTGTACTAATCTGATCATACCAAATACTGTTTCAATTTACGTACCTGGTGTACCATAAGGGACTGGACCTGGCGTTTGAGTACTTGCATGCGTGCCGTAGTCACCACCGATCGCACGTCAGGGACCACCACCTCACTTAGGATATCGCTGATCAGGCGATGGTTCCTGTGGAATCGGGCTGCTGCAGTGTGCTTGACAGAAAAGCCGTCGTCATAATCTAATCAAACACAGACACACATAGAGAAACAGGTGCATTATGGACACGGTAACCAATCAATCAATCAATATTAGTATAAAATAAATTTATCACACGTCTAACTGTCAGTGCATGAAAAGAAAAGCATATTGGAGTAAAACTAACATTTATTCACAGATAAATCTAGATGGAAAAGGTCTGTTCCATAACAAGGAGGCCATTTTAACATAGATGAACATTTTTTACTAAAAAAAAACATTCCTTAGACGGCGTATTATTTTGTCCTGTTAATTAGTGCACGTTGTAGTGAGATTCTCACCATCAGGATCTTCAGCTGGCTGGATGCTCATGTAAGGCTCTCCCTTATCCAGACGCGACTGTCTCTGCCTGCTCTCCTCCTCCAATGCCGCTTCAGCACGATTCTTTGCATTCACATATGCTAGGTATGCCGGGGAGTTGTGGTAAGCCTTCAGGGAGTCATTATATTCGATCTGTACACAAAAGAGCAAGATCAGACACATTTTTAACTAATACGCCCATATAAGATTAAATGTTATTTGAGATGCCTTCAGTAGATGCAGACAAGTGGTGCTGGTTATATTTGTCTGCAAAACTGCTTTAAAATTAAAAAGAATGCCATTAAAATTGCTTATTTTTTGCAAAAATCTATTTTATGAATTTTGGTCCTTGCACAATACCCAGTAAATATCCTGGTGCACTGGCGATACAGCCGGAATATTCATGAAAATTCTACTGACCTAAGATCAACCTGTGCATGCAGAGCACATTTATCTTATTCTGTCTGCTTTTAAAGAATGTTTCATTCATTACTGACAAACAGATGAAAATAAAAAAAAAACCCTCGGAAAGTTGACACAAAGTTGTAAGACTGACCTTTTCAGCTTCGTACTCGTTCAAGTAATCCTGCTTTTCCTCATCAGTGAGGTCCCGCCACATGCCCCCGATGATCTTTCCAATCTCCCATAGCTTTAAGTCAGGGTTGGAGGCTTTTACTTGGTCCCAAACCTATAAAAGACGACCAGCCGTTAAAAGGCATAGGTACCAGAAAACGCACACGCCCAGTCAAGCTGGGTTAGCTTACCCACTCGTACGTTTAGAAAAAAAAAGATGACTAAATGTTAAATCATTCAGTCTAAAGTTGTTTTTTAGGGTGCAGAAGGTGCTAGTAAAAGAAACTACTGACCACAGAACTACACAGAATCCCAAACTCATTCTGACGGCTAGTTTAGCATCTGTGTGATCAGATATGCTTCAGATTTAATTCTGCATCTTATTTTATTGAAATATATCTTTTATTTTCTATATTTTCTCTCTACGTTGCTTTGCTGTATGGGGATGCTTTAGGTAGCAAGATGGAGAAAATGCTAACAAGGGTTACTATAAAGAATATATATATTCTTGACAACTTCATTGTCATTTAAAAAAAAAAAAATCTCAAAACCCCTAAATAATTCCTCCCAACATTCCCTTAAGCAACTCTGATAAATCTGGGCCACTCTGCATCAGGATTACAAACAAATCTCAATCTAGTCTTAAATACAACAGCAGACAGGGAGTATTTGAGAGGGAGGGGGGAAGACAGACAGAGACAAACAGACAGACAGAGCATTAAAGTATAAATTTTTCCAAGACTTCAGCGTCACACTTCCTGGGTGAAGTCATCCAGGGATGTTCTGATGGACTGTACCATCTCCAGGTGGGTGGGATGGTGAAACATAAGCAGCAAAAGTAGACACCGTGGGTGTCTTACCTTCCTGCTTACCTTCCGGCTGTACCGCATGTAGGGCATCAGTGGCTTATCGGGCGGTTTGGGCGGCTTGGGGACCGTAATCCCAGAGGAATTCTGTCAGGAGAAAGAAAAAAGCAAAAGCATACGTGGCACAGTTAAAAAGTGAGTTATAAAATGCAAGGGCATTATTTTGTGGGAAACCACAGCAATGGAGGACTATGAGTATTATTTACTATTTTTTGATTAACGTCATCTTCAGCATCAATGGCCATGTCAATGACAGGAATAAGGTCATACTCGTACACAAGTTTCACATAATACACACAAAGTCATATATATTACGAGTCAATGACAATCTAGTATTTCCAATTTACCTAGAGCACGTCTAGATTGTGGAAGAAAACCGGAGTACCCGAAGTAAACCCACGTGAACATGGGGAGAACTACTCCACAAAGAAATTTCACAGCTTCAACCCAGGAGCTTCTTGCTGTGAGGTCACAGCACTATACGCTGCGCCACCTGGACTATGAGTACGAAGAGGAAGTGCACAGCTCAAAATCGAGACGTGTTCCAAGGGGCAGCACTTATTTAAATGGGCTCACTTTTCACCATGTTCTGCAACACACCCATGCAGGGACAACAAAAGAACTACGGGGGTTAGACATTGAAACTGAAATACCTCGTTTTAGAGCACAATAATTTATTAGTATGGTGTCGTGCCTCCTTTTGCGGCCAATACAGCGTCAATTCGTCTTGGGAATGACACATACAAGTCTTGCACAGTGGTCAGGGGGATTTTAAGCCATTCTTCT